>JAVQJG010248972.1:0-46973 GCA_036024015.1 Craterocephalus amniculus | reverse complement strand
TTCTGCAGCAGACAGAGCTGTCAGAGCCTGCTTCTAGCTTCCTACACGCAGCTCTCCTGCATCTGAGCTTTTGGGTTTGGTTTGCCCACATCACCGTCTGCTAGGCTAGATATACATCCACAATAACCTATCAAAGTGACATTCAGAGCTTTCTCACAATGCTGACCCAGCTATCCCACACCCAACTTTGAAAATAGATTAACGGCGGTAATTTGGTTTTAGGTTGGACACCCAAGGTGGACAGGTCTTAGGGACTCCGCTAAGAACCCAGTCCCATTGAGAACACATTTATTAACAACAACGGGCTAAAGCATGATGTGTATGCACGGTGCCCCCTTCACATTTTTGTCTGCCCTCTCATGTGTGCATTCCTAGAGCCGGCCCTGAGTGCTACTGTTACTGATAACCAGCTAACCTGATAACTTCATGTTGCACTTTCGCTTATGACACTAAGTTTCATCACATTTTATGGATAATATCATCAATATCCTTCTGTTCTGAACTTTTCTCTTGCATAATGCTGCTTCGCTAAGCTGTGAACACCAACCATCACAGGAACTGATGCCTTAGGCAAGATGGGCCAAAGTTGAGCATAGGCATGACATGTGTGCCGTCAATGCAGCAATGCAAGGCAGTCACATCTTTAGTCATGATGTTGGTTTTTATTTTCGCTGCATTAAATTTGTGGTTAGGGACATTCTCAACTTAGTTAAAATGCGGACATGGTTATGTGGCATTTCTTTGAAACTGTTGAGCAGGAAGTGCACCTTTGAGCTGCATCTTTTTGGCAACCACAAACTAATTTAAATTTTTTTAATTTAACGTTAATGTTTCTCACAAGGCATGAAGTGCACACAGTCAACCTTAGTCAAATTCCAAAACAAAAAGTCTTACATGCTCTGTATGATTTCCAGCATGATTGACAGCACTGAAATCTTATTAAAGCCAGCAGTGTCTGAAATATAGATTATCACAGTCAAGTTTAACTTTCAGATCACAACAGTAGAAAAAGTAGACTTTCATGTATTTATCTTATCAATCTCAGCTGAATTACACACTTGTTTAGATATAGAGATAGTAGTATTAATAAAACAGATGTCTTCCTCTTGACATTAGGTTAGGCTATTACAGGTTTCTTAAAAAAAAAACAAAAAAAACCATAATATTTCCCAGACACTGTCTCTATCTTAATTTAATATATAACTAAGGTCAGCTCTGGATGGTTTGTTTAACTAAAAAGAGGTTCTTACATCATACTTCTCTATTCAATTTAAAATGTTTATATTTAATTGTGACACTACCATTCCTTTTGTCAGAGGCCAGAATAATAATGGAAAAAATGTCTTCCATTCAGTAGCTCAAAATGTACTGTAAACAATGCCAGGAAAACAGTGGGGGCTGGGAGTGCTTTGCTTCAACCGAGGCAGCCGCGATGCAACTGACGTTTGAACCTTTAATGTTCTCAGCTTTTTCTCTCTTCTCAACAAAATGCTTGCGCATTCAACACACTTATATTCTTTCGTCTAAAATTAGCTGTGGAGTGCAGCGAGCTGTCAGTGCTGATTTGACCAGACAGGTAGATCTAGAATCTATTAATTTGCTCATAGAGAATGAAAGTGCTTTTTGAGGTTTTGCTACCCTCACTTTACCTATATCTGTGAGCATTACTGTCTTTTTGAGAGGCCTCTTTACACCAGAAAGGATTTTTGAGGCAATTTATACATTCTCAAAAGACATGTAAAACAGGAAAGGAAGTAAGGCCTCTAAGACAGTTGAATAACATTTGTTCTGCTTTATCAAACAGAGAAAACCTTAATTTCTCCACTCTCACTCTCTGAAATTATGACTTACATGTCTAACCCCAGAGCACAGCCGTGTCACACTCCCACAACCCATTTTCACTTTAATGCTCCGGAGACCTAATAAACCTTTTCATTTCACAGTCAGACCTCATGAAAGCGCCTCACAATTTACATTTTACTCACTATTTATCTGTAAAGAAGACTTAATAAGTTCCCTCTTGAGTACACATGAGGTGAGCGTTACTATGGGGACACTGACTGCTCCTCGCCGCGCTGTGGTACTGAAGCCTGTTCCATTGTGGCAAGAGACAACAGCTGTCTTTACCTTTGGCTGGCAAACAGACTCATTAAGGGCAGCCATGTTTGTTTTTGTGCCTGATACCTAGCCTTAAGCAAACACTGCCATATCTCCACTCCACAGCCCTTGCAGTCTCAACATTTCCTTCCCTATTGTGGAGGGAAGTCCTGGCACGCTGAGCCTGCCATGCATTTTTTTTTAGTCCCCCCCCCCCTCCTCCTCACTCCCGTGAGCTCTGACCATGCTGCCAATCGCTCTCAAAGAATGCATGCTTAATTGAGAAATCTAGTTGAGGTTTTTGAGTTGATGAAATGCTGAAAAGTAGCAAGTACACTGTAGTAATGCTGTCACTTACTGTGTGTTCCGTATATACATAATGTATGTCATTATGCTGCCTGATTCAACATCTTCTGGTATGTCACAAGAAAGCCCTCTTTGTTTGTTGTGCCGTAGACATAATAAAGGCGTCGTTATTTGGTCTCCTCACAGCTAACAGTCAAATCTGCAGTGAAAGGTTTCATTCGCATATTTTTCTCCCCTCTCAGCAATGTCTGTGCCTTGATTGACAAGGCAGGTTGAATTCATAAGGCTTTGACAAAAATTCCATTTAAGAGGGAAAATAGCGTTGAATGTCATTCCATTACTGCAGATGGCAAACATGGGAACACTTTAACCCAGAAGGCATTCACATTAACTTATACAAAGCAGGAGAAATGCTACTTTTTTTGGGGAGGGAGGGGGGTGGCTTTCTTATATTTCTATATATGTACAGTACTGGAGTATTTTCGGCTAGAGCATTTTCAAAAGTAGTCATCCAAAATGTATTCACTTATTTGATTTCATCCCTTTTCACCATTTGTCAAGCCCAAAGTCAGAATGGATTGTGAAATGAGTTCTTAATGTGGAGTAATGAGGCTGTCAAGGGAAAGCAGTCTCTGCTTGTTTGAGTTTGACTCATGTCGTAGATTCAATTAAATCAGCTGAAGTCAAGCTGGCCCCAGGCCTGATCGGTAATGCTTGACCTCATTCAAACAATGCTCTGACATATTGAAACAATAAGAGGAAGGGCCTTGAGTCAGTTGCAAAAGCAAACTCTACTCAAAGGCGATAAGGTAGAAAAAATACAATGAAGTCACCGAAGTGTTTGAAATCTTCATGTAAGCATGTGTCTTCAGGGTGCTCTAAATTTTTTCTATTGTTTGTTTTAAAAAAAAAAAGTTATGGGTGCCAGTGTTTCTGCTTGTATAACGTCCTACAGAACACCTTGCTGGACTGCTGTGCGCTCAAATCAATCAATTTGAAATGAATACATAGATATTATGGTTGAAATTATGTAATGGAGAGCATTTTAAAAAAATATATAAATCAAAATATAATGCAAGTGTTAAAGTAACTGTATATTGTAGATAAAAGACCACATGCTTTGTGAACTTTGACACCCCCATTGCCTGCAATAACCAAAAACAGATCTGCTGAACCGTTTGAGCTAGAACTACATAAAGATCCAGCTGGCCCATTTCTTTTTTTTTCTTTTTTTGGTTTACTTGTCCTCAGAAGTCTAAACTGATTTATTTGGATGTTGAAATGCCTGGAATCAAAATTATGACACAAACACTCCCAAGGCAATGTAAACAACCTTTCCAGTTACAGTCTACAACACTGCTTTCTGAGCAATAACACGAGTGCCGAGGGCAACAAGACTTCTCACTTTTGTCGGGGTTTCCACTGTCACATTTCCTAAGAGAGGGCACTCCTCTGCATGTGTGAAAGAGAGTAGATATTTCTGAAAGGCTTATTCTGCTCCTGTTGTCTATCTGATCCTTTCGTTCTTTTTGAGGTGTGTATACCATTCACTAGATGGAAGAGTCCAGTTTGTTAAGAAAAAGATGTTTTGAGTGTTTTCTGCAGCAGAAATCAAAACAGAACATTGTGCTTTATTCACACTTGTTTTTCTTTTCACCAGGGCAATAACAGTTACAATAAACAGATCAAAAGAGCATACACACATGCGCGCGCATACACACACACACAAACACACACAGCCAGACAAACACACTGTAACTGCAGCTCATTAAGTGGCATTCCCTCTGGCCCTTATTCCATTAGAAATTAAGAGTTGGCACAATTAGTGGCAGATTGGTCTCAGCTCAGTGCACTGGAGTCACACTCTCAAGGCTCCAAGATGACTTAATTACAGGTACTTGTGAAAACAGTAAGTGAAAAGCAGGTGATGGTACTGTCATGGAGCAAACTGAGAAAACCAGGAGCAAGTGTCAGCTGTAACAAGGTCCAATAGACAATAAAATTAACTGCTGTGAATTGCTACCCGAAGAGGTAATATGATAACACAGCTCCTGCCTTTTTGAGTTTTTTTCTTTTCTTTTCTCTTTCTTTTTCTTTTTGATTTTTTTTTAGAAATTACTTTCACGACGCATAATATGATGCAAACTCGGAACTGGAAAATGACCAAATTTACAAAGCAAAAAAGGTAGAGCCAACCCTCCTGGTCTGTCAACTTTTGCTTAGGTAACAAATTAAATGAGAGAAACAAACAAACAAACAAAAAATCTTTTTTATTTCTTTATGGGAAAAACAATCTTTTGAAGCTCCAGCATCACCGCTGAATTTTGGCTATTCCTTTTTGTCTGGATGGAGAAAAATAAAGCATAAAATATCTGTTTCATCTGTGTACTCTTTACACTGATATCGATTGATGTCCCTTTAAAGAAATAGTTGCACATAAAAACTAGTCAAGTTCATTAAGAAACAAATGAATTACATACTATAAATAAAATCTTAAGGGTTATATGAACCTCATTAAAATGCATTCCCATAAGTGTTTGCACAGAAAACCACGTATTCTATCAACATCCCGAAACAGTTTTTTTTTTACGTGGTTCATCAATTGTTTATGATATGGCAAGGACACAAAGCACATTTTCTGTAATTGAACCAACTCTCATTTATGTAACAACTGACCGTTCTGCCCTTCAAGCTGAAGAGAGACAGAAAGAGCGATTTGATCAGTCAGTTACTTGCTCTTTTCACGTGACACCATGTCCTATTATAATTGTGATGTTGTCATAGAAGGAGAGGAAATGAAATGCCTCAAAGCTATGTGGATAATGTGTATGTGTGTGTGGATGGTGGAGGATTTAGAGGTGTAAAAGTGAGTGAGTATGAGTGACCTTGTGTATGTGTGGTCCTGCAGGGACCAAATTTAGTTTTTTACCTCATTTTGTTATTTTCACCATTCAGTCACAGCAGGTATTGGTTGAAGGATTTTGTAGTCATTCTGAATAGTTTGAACACCCTTTCATTAATGGAAACCAAAAACAGACCAAAACCTAATGAATATCCCCAAATAATAAGACCACTGTGTGGTAAAGGTACTGTGAAACTTGTATCTCCAATCAGCATTTCAGCATAACAGGCAACCCAATCAATAAATTACTGAAACATGCAAACCAACACTTTGATCTTCCTGCAGTGATTGGAATAAGGATTTGTGAAGTGGACATCTGGGCAAATATATCTACAAGTGACTGGCGGAGTCTATTGATGATAGAGTTTTTTCTGCTGAAAGTCCCTTAACTTTTTATTTTCAGGGTTTTAGGTTTGTACTCTGTTAATAATTTACCTGTAAAGCACCAGTCATTTGTATCGACAGAAAGTGGCAAATTCTCCACTGGCTTATTTGTTTCTTAAAGATATTTTTTCATCAACAATGTGTTGCATGAAAACAAATACAACTAAAATCTATTACTGGAAAGCCTTTTGGAAAATTTCCAGAGGAATTTACAAAGTCACCTTGTTAAAAACTGCAGTAATGTGAAACTCCAAAGACAGAATTTATCCTGCAGCTCCAACAAGGATCTGAGGTTTTGACGCTCAGTGCATTGAAAATGAGCATGCTAACATGGACATTAGCGTGAATGTCAAGATTGACCTCAAACCTAAACTAATTAAATGAGGCCTGGGTTCATCACCAAACTTGTTCTAGAGTAGCTTTTTTGCTTTGTTTGTGTATTTGATAATACACCAGCTCATACTCAATATGCAGCCTGACAACAGCAGTTAATGTGAGCTGGAGTCAGGTGGTGCATGATATGTCTGAAAGCTTGTTACATGACAGCTATATGAGCAAATTCCTCTTCAAAATAAATGATTGTTTGCAAGTCTTCCTATAGTGGCTGTGAAGATTCAGCTGGTTAATGAGTTCAGTGCCTTTTGTGGGTAACCACACAATACCGACTTAGTGTCTGTGCTTATTTTTTGTGGCTGGTGTCTATGACAATTCTTCTATCATTTGCACTTAAAAGTGATAAGAACTCACTAATTCACTTTGGTTACTGATTCATTTAGACTATACTGTAGGATGAGGTTTTGTGAATTGTCACGGAGCGACATACAGTAAATGCATACTATTTCTACTCTGTGGGTTTAATTATTGCTCTCATGTATTGTTATGTGCATGGGGGGATTTCTCAGTCAAACCAAAAGGTGTGACATGAGTTTTAGGGGAAGCACTGCACAAAGTAAACACAGAGTTACAGTTTGAATCTAGTTTTTATCCCGTCTTTGCCCTTTTTTTTCAGTCTGATGCTTTTCTCTAAAATCGTACCAGATTGCATCAGTTTCAACCTGAAAGGTGTTGACAGTTCAATAAATTTGTTGTCAAACTCATACTGAGGCAAGATATTACAGTATTTCACCGGCTGTTTTTGTGTGCACGTCAAAGCATGGTTGTAGCTTTACACATGACAAAACTGTGGCTATACCTAGCCAAAGAAAATCGTTTTTTAAAAATGGGAAAATTGGGGACAATGAGCGATGAAAGACTATGTTTTTCGTCGCCGTGTCAGTTGAGAATTTCCTTTGTGTGCGTCTGTGTTCAGGTGATGCTGCATGAATGGGCAGTCAGCATTTAGGGTTCAAAAGAAAACAGCAGCCTGAGCTCCTGTCTGTGTGAAAACCAAGGCTACCCTGCTCTGTATCAAGTGCCATTGTTTTGGTAATAGTAAACCTGAGGCACTTGCCAGGAGGCATTAGTCATTCATCTAACAAGTTCCACAAAGAAAACCACAAAGTGTTCTGCTGTTGACTTCCTTTTATTGAATTCTGAGCACATAAGCACAGTTCCAAGTATCTCAAAGCAAAAATAAATTTAAAAAAATTTAGATGACTAGACATCTGAAATGTGGCTGCCATGTTTGTTTATTTCCGTGAAGGTTTTTTTCAAAAGGGAGGGAGGGAGACAAGCAAGGAGGTGGTGGGTGAAAGGCAGATAGGAGGGGATTAGGGCGGAGTGCAATTATTTAGCGGGCCAGGCATACGACATGATCTCTAATTACTCACAAAGCAATGTGTAACCCAAGCCGCAGATTAGGCTGCATTATCAGGCTTAATAAAACATGACCATCTCTCAGTTTCATTGCTTTTCCCTTCACGGCTGCTGCAAACACTTGTTTCTGGTTTTGACATTCCCAATACCACTAACTTACAAGCCAAACTGTACCAGTTACTGTTTTAAGGATATTACAGTACAAAACATCCAATCAAGCACAGCAGTTTTGAAAGTAAGTACTCTAAACTACTTACTCAGTTCACATAATATAGAGAAATTCTTACTTACCTGTGTATTTTTTTTTATTTATTCATAAGAGTTTTATATTTCTTTACTTATAGCAAAACTTCATTCAGGCATTGAGGTGATCTCTATATTTATTATACAACTCTGCACTGAAACACTAAAGGGTATCCTGTGCGGTCAGGTGATGCCAGAGGTCCTGATCATGTATCCGAGTGTGATAAGATAAAAGTAAGAACAAATTAAAAATAAATCCTCCTGCTGTCTCCGGTTCTGAAATAGAAATTACTATTATACCGTCTCTCAGTTTCTAGCAGCTTTGGTTAAATTGAGTAGTTGCAGCCCCAACAAGCAACTTTTGAGCTTCCCTTCTTTTTTTGCATCTGGAACCCAGTGGTTCCCAAACTGTGGGTTGGGACCCACATGTGGGTGACGAGATCATTTCAGGGGGTCACCAGATAATTGTGAAAACTCTATAATCGATATTTATCAAATATATTTGTCATTTTTATCATGGCTGTCAAAAATAAATGATTAAAGAAAGAGTCAAATCTAAATTTAACATCTTAATACTTTAATACATTAATGTATAAATCCACATTAATATTCCTTTTTTATGAAGACAGACCATTTTCAAGACATATATTTAGAGGGTCCCGCAAGACCCATCTGATATTTAATTAATAACTCATCGTGGAAGGGAACGTCTTGGGGGTCGTGGCTCAAAAAGTTTGGGAAGCAGTTTTCAGTCAGCTTCAATATAAAAATTCTGCTTTCATTTAATAATAATGATTAAATTGCAGAGGAGACTATGTCCACATATTTTTTATTTATCTATTTATTTGAACATGTTGAAAAGCACTAATTAAAAAAAACAATCGCTTAAGAAACATGTTCAAAAGAAGATGGAAGCAAAAAATATGCGACTTTTAACTTTTGAGAGTTGAATCACATGCGATTTGCTGGCGTTGTTACTTTTAATTAGAAATTTCAATGCTGTACTGAAGTAAAAGACTCAAATACTTCTTTGTCTACGCCTGAAGCACCAGAACAGCACACGGAAAAGCAAGTACACATATGCTTACACATACATATGTACTTGTTTAGTTCATGTGGGTTGTGCCAGTAAGTGCTGCTTTGGGCTATGGTTTTTCACTACTGTCTACTGTGTTATTAACAATTCTATAAAAAGATCTGCTCAAGTTTCCCTTTCCTGTGTGTTAACAAGTCTACTGAGACGCTGCGAGGTTGCTAAAGCCTGGTTAAGCGACGCAGTCCTCAATAGCATAACACCATTGACCATATGTCATAATTTCCAAAATCCTACTTTTCTTTCCCGTGTTTGTTTTTCTTAGTGACATCACTCATCGACGTGGCACATGGCCAGCGTCAGACTAAATAGGTCCACAACACAAAGACAGGGCCTCTTTCTCTGGTTTATGCTCCCGTTTCTTAACATGCAGGTCTCTTCAAATCTCGATATTTTAATTTCCTTTCAACATTTATAACTATTTAAAAAAGATTTCCTCTGTTTTAGACAGTGTCCATTACTTCAAACCAATGATAATAGAATTGGCAGTGCTAAAACCATGGTATTATCACTGTTCTTTCTGTCACAGTTCGCTCTCTGCCCATTGTAAACGATCATGGAGCTCATCATTAGCTCTCCAAGAGGAACAATGAGCCACAGTTTGATTACCTCAGTGGCTTTGCGGGTTCCCACAGTCTGCTGACTGAATTGGATGCAGACGATTACAGCCTTGCACAGGCAATTATATCTGCCTGCTAAATATGTCACACATAATAAACACATGCTCTTGACTGACAAGGGGCAAGTCACACCTGAGGAAACAGTGAAAAATTCAGGATCATATGGATTTATAAACCCTGGCTTCTCCGAAGGGGAAAACTCCCCCAGAGTTGAAATGCGTGCGTTCCAGTGAACTCATGAAGGACAGAAGTGCTCAAAAAATATTTGCGGGCCTCCTATATGCATTTATAAGTTGATTTCAAAGTATTGTATTCGATATTTCAGTCTTAGTTTGGACCATTAGCTGAACTTGCTTGTGGGCCTGGTATCTTCAGACTACAGTTCATGGCCAATAATATTTGTAAAGGATATTCAGTGAAAACAACTGAGGGAAAGAGACTTAAATCCCTGGCAAGGAACTTATATCGTGGCCTTTGGTGTTTGCACAGGACATACCTCAGGAAGCCGAGACAACTGGGAATGTTTGTCCAACTTTCACCCTTCTCCATGCCTACATACATGCAGTGCATACATGTACCGCATACAGTAAAGTGTGTTTGTATAGTACATATGTGCAGACACACATGTATATGTACAGTATGAACAGCACATTGATAGTTCTGATGTACATATAAAGCCTATGTACAAGCCATATGCAATAACTTATCATTCACAATAATACCAGTAGATTTTTTGACACCAGTAGAAAAAGTCAATCATAACATCACATGATCACATGCTTCCGGCGTGGTGACATCATTTTACTGCACTACAGCCCATGCAACACAAGTGAGCTCAGCTAAGTGAGTGAACACTAATACATGGCAGAGCAAAGCAGTGTTAGGTGGGGCTGTGCAACAGACTGAATGTTGATTTTGTCTTCAAACAATCACTAAAACAGTAACAGAATCTTTGTTGAAGTAGATTAAAATCCCATTAAGATCAGGATCTATTTTGCGAGGGTGGTGCGAGGTTACAAATGGCAAACTTATGTTCTTCCTCCCTGGTGACTGTGGAAGTCGTTATAATTTTGTTACTGATTGATCATTTAAACCCCAATTTCAATTCATTTTCATGACTGTGAATGTGGCTATTTAATTGTTCAGCACTGCTTATCTGACTGCTGTATATGTAATTAACCTGTCAGATGTTATTCACAGCATTTTTCCCGTCATGCAGGTCAGGGAAAGCCAAGCCTACTCAAGTCAGAAAACAGACAAACACAAAGATGGGATATAGAGGCAAAATGAATCAGAAAGCAGGTCCAGATCACCATCACATTACGGTTAGATGACACTTCTGAGGAAGAGCACAAACAAAATAGTCCTGGATTCATTGAAGAAAAAGTTTAAATTGTCTGTTTGAGAAAGAAGTGCCGTAAGCCACATTATGCATTATGATGTATTTTTGATACAGTCTGCATTGAAGTGGAGCTTCTGAGCAGGAAAATGAATGGAAATGGGAATTTGTTTAATTTATTTAAATCATCAATAACTGTTACTGCTCAGAAGGCTATTGTTTTTTATGAAGAACTATAGTACTAGTAATTGTGTCAAAAATACATCATAATACGTCATTCGAGCGCAAGGTCACTCATTCTGATCCTACAAGAGCCGCAATCCAGCAGGATTTCCATGTATTCCCGCTCCAACACACCTGACTAAAATTAATGAATCATTGTGTCGAACCTGATTGGCTGTTGGATCCATCAAACAGGAATAAACTGAAAACCTGCTGGACACAGCTCTCGTAGGAGTGGAATGAGTAATCCTGTTCGAGCTTCTATTACTTCTTTCTCAAAAAATATACTTTATTCTTTAATTTCTTCTTTTTAGACTAATTTGTCTGCACTCTTCCTCTGAATTATTATTATTATTCTTGGGCGTGGCCAATCTGCTGGACCAGACAGATCCGTCAGGTTGCCTCAAGCCCAATGGTCTGTGTGAAAGCATAAAAGCTTCATCCACCTTAGTGATGGCCTAGCTGGCAAAACTACAGACAGTTTAACCTGTCATCAACTGCATCCACCTGATAAATGCTCCTCATCACCATAACAACCACATGAAACAATCAATCAAGTTACCCCAAAACAATATATAAGGTCCCAATCATAACTACTGCACTTAACATTCAGAAGCCAGTACAGTAAAGCAGCACCATGCTACGTTTGGGATTACAGTGAACCTTTCGTCTGCTCTTGTAAAAAGTCTACCTGCTACAGAACATGCTTCTTCTAATATGGATATAACGACTGGTGTACGTGCTTATGTGACTTGATGCTGCAGGCACAGATGTAGACCAAAAACACCTAACGAAACTGAACAAACGGCTGACTGCATGCTCTCTCAAAGACCTGTAAAAATTGTCTGTCAGATGATCAATTTTTTGCAAGCTAACACAAAAGTATCACGAGATAACACAAAAGTAAAATACTGTATAATCCTGTGTCCCCAAAGGGCCTCCAAAGAGATCCTTCTAACAACTGTTTACAGAAAGGAATAGCAACAAATCTACGGCTTCTTTGGGTGTTATCACAGACATATGGAGACAGAGGGTGAGAGCAAGTATTGTTCTTATTCTTCTCAATAAGCAGCAACACTGCTGTACACCCTTCCTGCATCCCAAAGCGCACACACAGGAGGCCCACTGTATGTGTTGAAATAAGTACCCCTGTCATGAAACTGTGAAACGCAGCCTTTAACTGGAGTGCTTATTTCTACGAAACACTGAGGCTCACACAATGGTCCCCCAACAGCTTTTCCCAAAAAACTGTTAAAAATAGAAAAAATGGGTAGAAACAATAGAAGCACATCTCAATGATTTATAATATGGGATGATTTATTCATCTATTTATATATATATATATATATAAATAGATACATTTCTCAAAAGCTGTTATAATTCACCATGTAAGTGACTATAATTAGCCCGACCATCAGGGAAAAAATGGGGTTCAGTCCACAACACTATCTCATTGGTTACACTTGGCAAGCAAAAGCCCATCAAGACTCAAAGCTAATGTGCCACAGAGAGGCAGTGAGGAGTTGCATTTGTAGGCTGGCACCGATCCTGTGGAGTGGAGGTATGTGTCTAGTGTTGGGTAAGTACTGCAAAAAGAAAACAGTCTGACGACTCATTGCTGTAGCTACACTATTATTGTCCATATAAGGAAGACAGTTCTGTAATTTTGTGTTTTTCGATAAATGTTGAGAAAAAATCTTTTGTATAAAAAGTATTTTGTTCTGCTTGATTACTAATAAACATTATCGATATCTGCGCTGGAAAAAAAGATCAGTGGACGCTTAGTTCTGAGTGTTTGCAGCCATTAACATACATAATCAACATTTAACTAAACACCCAGGGGCCTACTCTGCAGCAGGTGCTGGCTCTGTTTCTTTTTCTTTCTTCTGCTGAAAGAATAAGAATGCCATTGCACTGCCCCATGGGAAAGCTCAGGCTGACTAATGTAAGCACACTACAGTGGGGCGGCTGGTCTTAATTACGGTAACAGACGCTGAGGGGGATGCACTGGTACCCACAGACGAGAAAGTAGCTTAGTACTGCCACGGCCAATGATTAGCACATGAGCAACACTCCTCCCGCAAAAAACCCCGCCCCCCACCACTGCCACACACATTCATACTGTCACTCTCACAGCACATCAAACACAAACACTGCCTTAAAGGTCAGACAATGAGACATGAGCAATTTGAATGGAGAAAAAGTGATTAATGATCCTGCATGTAGACCAGGTGTCTTATCAATATTCATGATTGTCTGTCTACTGTATATCCATCACACCTAGTGTCCAAAAATATCCCCATCACAGGTGCAAAAAAACAAAAATCAAAACAAAAAAAATGATTAAGACACCTTATGCTTGGCTGGGAAAAGGACTTGTCAGAGAGTCACAAGTCAAAAGAGAATTACAAGACACAACATCTCTGCACCACTACGGGCTCTGTGACTCAGCCAGTGTCAGAGCCCGCTGCAGTTTTATAGAAATGATTTCAAATGTTTGGAATTCCTATTAAAAATCTCTTCCGTCTGTCCAGAATACGATGTAGTGGCTGCTTTCGCTCGGCCCCCGCTCGCAGTGTGTCACCGGCCTTTACTGTGGTATGCATGGCCTTCCTCTGCACAGGGCTATGAAAGCAATTGTGATTGTGATTCTGTAGTCAGCAAAACGCTTGAATGGTCCTGAGTTAGCATGCGCAGAGACACACAACCACACACACACACATTCACAGTGTCCCAATACTGGGCCACTGATTACTTCAACCCATTTGACTCTTGCTCATCCTTTCATTCTCCCTCTCTGCCCGTCTGTCACATACCACAGAGTTTGTCATTAGCTAATAGTGAAAACACCACTCGCCATGAACAGATACTACCCACAGTATTACAGGAACTGGTTATTTTTGTCAGCCATTGCATGTGTACTAATCTAATAATAATGTAGCTCTGCATTTATTTCAAACGCTTGTTCCCCTTGAGAATGATTGCTTGATGGAGAGTCACGGCATATGTAAATGCAAGGTAATCAAACCTTTGTGTACCGTGCACAAGGCTGTTCTGTAATAAGAAATAAAACTGTGATAAGGCATTCAAATGGAGCAAATCATTCCCGAGCTTATCTGTGGCAGAGGAGACCACCAACTAACAAAGCCAGCTCTTCAGCCATGCTCTATCTCAGCAGATATCAGTTGTTGGGAGGATATATGAGCTGGGTGGGGCCTGGGTGTATAAACACAGGCCATAGTCTCGCTGCACTCTATGCTATTGCTGTACCGCGGGCAGCACCTCATCCCGGCCTCTGTCAGGACTGTTTGATTAAGGTATTCAAATAAAGGAGCAGACGCTGCGTTCCCATTTCACAGAGCAAACTAGAAGTGCCGGAGATTCAGATAGTCACTGTCGGAGATTTTGTTCGAGACAATTTGTGTGTATTTGCTTCAAATACTTAATATGGAGTATAAATTGCACAGTATGAATGTGTGTAGCCTGTAAGGTAGCTACCAGCATTAAAACGTGGTACAGTAAGTTTTGTGTCACCATCAGAGCACACAGTTGTTATAATGGTATCATTTTGTGTAATTTTTCCTGAGCTGTGGCAGAGGACCACAGTAATAAAGGTACTCACAGAGAAATGAAGTGAGTATTGAAAGTACTGAAGAACACATCTTCTGGGTTATTTATAGATGTCTCTGAATCATCTCAATCTGCACTTGATGTACGTTCTCTGCTCATTTCATGCATCTCTGTTTTGCTATTTTTACCTTTTGTATGTGTTTGACGAAGCAGATTGTCTCAGCAAATAGAGCCGCAACAACGCAAACCGATTTGGCCTTCATAATGCTTCATGTTTAAAAAGCTAACTGATTACAAACATCTGCCATCACATGCAGTAAAAAGTTCACATTTCCTGCCCACAAGGTGCTTTTGTTGTTCATGGATAACACTGCCAAGTTAACAGAAGTGATGAACGCAGTTACTGGTGATCACCGTGCGTATTAGCACACTGAATCAGGCCAAATCCTCCGTGCACATAAACAGTTATGAATGAAACAAGGTGCAGCTTCAAACACGCCGTGTGGCAAAAAGTGGAAGGCATGACAACGGCACGTGTCCCCTGGAAGTCACATAAACTTGCTAATTACTCAAACTAGTGTTCACACACAGCATCCAAAGTGAGCGAGTCATGAGCATAATAGGTTTGCAAATAAACAGGCTATAAAGCTGCAACACAAACACATGCTCATTTTTCCCCCAATCAAACACAAGTTAAACAACTAATATCACCACAGTGGAACGACAAATGTTTCTTTCACTCTGTAAATGACTTTTTTTAAAAATTGCTAATGGAGCAGACATTATTTTTATTTTGCAATTACATTGCAAAATCCTATCTGATGCTTCTTTTCATTCAAATAATTTTGATATAAATATCATTTTCCCAACAGAGTAGCCAAGTTATACTTGAAGCAATAAATTCCAGAAACAGTCAGCTACAAACCAAATATCCAGCAAAATATGCAAACTGAGCCCTAAAAAACAATTGACCTCAGTGCAATGATTAGTACTTCGCCTCCCGGCAGCTTTAGAAAGAGCTGGGCAGAAATTAGAAACAAGTAAAGAGAGGCTGTCAGGGATTATTTGTGGCAAGCAGATCTGATCCGTACATACAGTACCTACATAACAAATCAGATGCCTGGTTTATACCACCGTCAGTTCGACAGGCATGAAAAGGAAGGAACTTGACCTTGTGCACCGTGTTAACAGGACACCAAATGATCCCTGCTGGCTTCATTTGCATTTCTAGTGAAGGTAGTTAGTGTTACACATGCAATGATAGCAAATTGTACCTCTCTTTGTGGAAAGAATTCCAAGTAAAGAGGGTAGGGGGGATTTTAATAATTCAAAAGAACACTTGTAATTTTGAGGGGCGCTACACTGTTGTGTCAGTGACAGCAGTTAGTCTCACTTTCTCCCTCATGAAAGCTTTTCATATCTTCTAATATCTAGTGGCTTTGTTTCCAGGATTCAAGCAGTGTTCATAGTGTGGAGTGGATATCAGCATATTCTTGGGATTATCCGCATGGAGGATGATCCTAACTCATTTGACCTATAAAAGACATAGCCTGTGCAGATGAGACACTTACTGTATAAGAGCCTATTTGCGTGTCACAGGTGTAAACTTGCCTTATCAACAAATGTTTTATGTGGACCTCATTTCATTTATGATCGCATCCAAGGTGCTCAATATAACCGCAACTTGGCTTTTTCTCCCCCATCTCTTCCTCTGTACCTTTGAATGTTGTAAAAAAGCACATTGTTCACTACTTTTTTCAGGCCTGAACGTTGATTACTGGAATGTTCCGCTCAGTTATAGAGATTTTCCATTGCCCACACAGTGAAAGCCAAACATCCCCAACTGACTTTTGTATCATTTCCCACGTTGTCATACATGAAAGCTAGATTTACTCTGAGAAATAAAGAGCTCCAGCCTTCTTTATCTCATACCAACAACAGGTCACCGGCCAGATCCTGACGATTTGTCAGATTCCAACCAAGGTAAGTGGCAACAAATTCTGATTCATTTACTGTAGCCTGATGCAGCTAATACAACTTGTGAAAGAGTTTAAAATTGCTTTCCTAATATGTCCATGGACCATGTGTTATTATGTGGTGCTGATTGGAACATTCCTCCGATTGAATCTTCTATTATCTCACATTACACACATCTAGTTTAATAAACGAACATTTCTCGGGTCGATCCTTCTATTAGACCAATTAACTTATCTGTTATTTTTCCCTCCCTTTAAAAAAAAAAAAAGAAACTTTAGCTTTTATTTAGTGTTTTAAACACCACCTGCGCTTCTTCAGTGGAGTCAGAGCAAGTCAGCAAGCCAAAAGCCGCAAGAGTGTCTGAACCGAGGGAGAGAATCAGTGACACACTTTTACCGGGCAGACTCCGTGGTTTCTCATTACAAAGTAATTAACAGTACATAACTGGCACACATCCATTTAATCGTTGACCTCCCAGCGGAAAACCATGTACGCAATGAGAAATCATAGAAGAGTGGGGCCCCTGGTACTCCACGTTGGGTGGGACGTTTCATGCCAGCCTTGTACAAAACAAAACAGCACAATCTCACCAGGGTGATAACATCATGCATGCTTGTTACAAAGAAAAAAAGTTGCACTGAATCTGTTCTTTAAAAGTATGATGGAAGAGGGGGAAAAATGAAATACGAAAATATTTCTGTTGAAAGTATCGTTAAGCTTCATGGGATTAATATTCTGCCCTGTTCCAGACTAAACTAAAAGCAGTCCGTCCTGGTCCAGGACACTTGCTGACACTTGACTTTTTTTTGTACCAGTAGTGTGTTAACAGCAAGTGAGCGCTTGAGGATAAAACGTGTCCTCAGTTGGCTACGCGTTTCTGAACATTACAGGATATGTTAGTTTGCATAAAAGGACAGGTGAGGCATGCACAGGTGAGGCTTGTTATTTACCTTGTTCGAGTGATAATAGTCCAGCGAGCTCAGGCAACTTGGATCAGTCGGTAGGGAGCATGAACCCACATTTGCCGGGGGCGCAGGATAAAATCTCACGTCCATCTCAGGTTGTGCGAGACTGAAGGCATGAAATCACTTTCAGCGTCTTTGACTCACTATTGTTTTAGCAAACACACCGCCAGTGCGAGAGAGGCAAAAAAAAGAAGAGAAAAAGAAAAAAGAAAAACAAGTGGGGGAGTTTTACTCGGCACACTCTTTCCTCACATCCGTTCGCGGCCGAACTTCGGCACCAACTCTGGTGATGCGCAGTCCTCCTCAAAGCTCCGCACCAGGATGCGAAACACTCACTCACTCAAAACGGACAGGGCAAATTCATTGATGCGCACGTGTTGGCAAAAACAAACGCAAACCTCCAACTTAGATCCCGTCTCATGAATTTCTTTTCTTTCTTTCTTTTTTTTCCCCTCACGGCTGAAGTGCAGCCCACAAATCTGTAGCCTCTGTTTTCCAACTGCTCTCAGGAATCCATACAGGCTTTGTCATGGAGGTGCATATTCTTGCATTGGTTCCAGTACAGAAGTGGTTGGACTTCCCTCTGCCATGCGACCTCTGCCGATAATAAACGGGAAAGAGGAATGGAGGGAGAAGGGGGAGGGGAGATTGGTGGCTGCCTTGGCAACCGCTCTCCTTTCTGCAACTGCGCGCCTCTGATTAGCTGGAAATGTAGTAGTGTGCACGGCTGTGCATTATAAAGCGCACTCTGCTTCCATCAGTGCTTCATAAAGGCTTCCATTTGGGTTATTGTGCCAAGGCAGAGGGGAGGAGGTTGCACAGTGTAGTTCCACCATGTTTTTATGTGTTTTTATTTCTTCCTTGCTGTATAGATCGTAAAGCTCCCAACTTGAATTTAATAAGCATGGGCTGAAATTAGATTTGCACGCCTGCAACCTGAACTTCTTATATATGTTATTCAAAATCCATATCCGAAGGGTAATATTATTTTTGATGAGCTTATATCTTATTTTATGTCATAGGCATCCATATGTTAAAACTAAAAACTAAATAATCTTATAAGGTTTTCTGAAGTTCAATCAGGGTTAAGTAAGAGAAGTTTCTGGTATGTCAAATCTGTCAAAAGTTTTTTTTTCTAAACATAAGAAAGGTTGTTTACATATTTCTATTGGCAATAATGTATGAAAACATAATTAGATAAATGCCACACAGCAGTGAAAACAGGCACACTCATAACTATGTGCACTTTCTTAAGTGTGTAAAATGTGGCATGCTGAGGGAGGAATATGTACACGGAGGTTTAATCTTGTATTGCCATACAGCTGCAAATGCATGCGGCGAGAGGCTGGGACTGTGAGAGCTGCCTGTGACAGCTCACTGAATGTGATGGATAGCACACCCTTGCCCTGTGATGTGCATGCACATTTGATGTTGAAATGGCCTATCCATGGGACTATTGTCTTTCAATCATGTCAAGGCAAAGTACAGAACAGAGCACATTTTCTGCTGCATGGTGTTATGCCACAGTTTATGGCACATCCATACGATCTGCCTGCACCTAAATGCCCCCCTCCCCCCCTGTCTACATAAGCTATTTTGTTTAGATAGCAAATTTAATCCACTTTAGGTAACATTTGCATTAAACACTGATAACACGGGGCTCTTTACTAGTGTTGGAGACAGGTTTTCATTAGGCAGACCTGGATACCTTAAAGTATCCAGTGAAGGTTGCAATTGTTTTGCACAAACCATGACAAGAGCACCTTCCCATTGCTGTTGTTCTTATTTCCCCAACCAGCTGAAACCCAAAGAGCTGATCAGTATCACAGCAGGTCCACTATATTACAGTTAAACCTCTTTATTTTCCTAGGAGGGCCCTCACTGGTAGGCACATCCTGCCACTCTTGCACACAAAGGGTTAACCATGTGGCTCTGTGCCATGGCTTCATGGGAATGGAATGTGGAGTGCTGTGTGTGCAGGGCTTCTTTCCCAGCATCCCTCACTGCCCAGGCGCATGCTAATGATCAGTATTATTGAAGCACAATTGATGGGCTAGCAACCAAACAAGAGAAACTAATTACTACTAAGGCTTTATTGTCCTTTAATTACTGAAGCTCTATGGCAATTAGTGCTGCACAAAGACACAGCCCTACTTTAATCTCAAATAAAATGTGATGCTGATGAAAAAATGTAAAAGATGAAAGGTAGATAAGATAATCTGGCTTTCGATGCATTCTGCAAAAAATGATGCTTGACTAGAGGAAAGCATGGGACAACAAAGAAAGTGCTGAAGGCTGTGCTAATTTAAACAAAAAATCATCTCAAAATGGAATCTAGGTGTGATATTTCTGTGACCTTGAAAAGCTAAATAAGAAAGAGAAACAGAAGAAGAAAAACAGTGAAACGAATTTCCAGTCTGAGATGTCTTTAAATGATCACTTACAGTCATTGGAGAGTGTTTTCCATCTATTTAAGGGTTTTTTTTGTTTGTTTTTGCTGAGCAAAGGAAGTATGGGAGAGAGGAAGTGAAACAAGGAAAAGTTTATGAGAGAGTTGACAAATTTAACATCAAAATCTAATATGGATTGATAAATGTATGAAGGAACAAACTTTTGTGTGGCAGGTCCAAATTTTTGTCAATCAAAATTAAGACACTGGCCACAAAATGCCATTGTCATTTTTCAAAGTTACATACTGTAGGCTATGACTGTTAGAGTGTAAATACAGTTTAACTGAAGGAAAAGTATTTGCATGTTTGAATATGCTGGAAAATCCCCCCATTCGTAAAACAAAAAAATCGTGAAATGAAAAGAAAATCCTGGCATTTTACAGAAGAGAAGACTGTTCACTTTTCAGCCCAAAACTGTGTTGGATAAAATAAAATCTACAAAAAGATACAAATGCAGTGAACATCCATTAGATGACAACGGAAAGAGGTAACTACGTTTTTTGGGAATATATGGAATCATTTTTGGGAAGATACTGGCCAGTGATATGAGTTTATTGTTTGCTTGCTCCGTACATTCAATACATATAACAAAAAAAATAAAATAAAATAAAATGGAATTTTCCCTCGTCCTCTGGAAAAGAATTACACCCACAAAGCTGTGTTTAGATAAAATCTACATGGCAACTGATGAATGAAGAAATTTTCACTGGGTTGGCAGGTGATCTCATAACACCTGCCAACCCTGACCTGACCTGCAATATAAACATTTCAACCTTTGAAATTCAATAATGATCACCTGGACATTGAAATTTTTTCACAATTCTCGGAAAAAGGCCACAGTTTAATTATTTTTTATAAGTCTGGACCTTTTCCAAATAAAGCAATGTTGGCATCGGATTAAGGATCAGTTGGGAATTAATAAATGAGGCAGTATTGCCATTATTTGCTTTGGTAACTTGGTTCTTATATTTTGTTTACTTTTAGCATTACCTGCAAATGTAAAGAGCTCTTTTTGTAAGGTTAGCACCGGTCCCAAGTGAATTGTTGCCATGTAAACAAAGGAGAGATCACTGCTTATTTGTGATGTTAAATGAAAAAAAGAGGTGTCAGATAAAAAAATACCCACCCTATAATGAATTTATCAAAATGTTTGGTTTCAGTGCCTTGACTGTAGGCACAAACACAAAGAAATTCATAGTTACCACAACGCCTGTGTTTGTGTATGCAACAGCTCAGAGCAAACACAGCTGGTGACTCACATAGTTTAATCTTTGCCAGGTCAAATTGTTGCCATTTCCCAAATATTTATTAAGTCGTTTTGCAAACAGGGAAAACTACCTCAAATAGGGTTTGTTTGATTCAAATATAAACTTTTCTTGTGTGTACATGGATGTATTTGCAAATGTTACTATTTCCATTTTCATCATAATTTCGGGCAATTATGACACATGATGTTATTATGTAACATAATCTAAATGCAGAACAAGAACAGAAATGTAAACCCAGCCAGTAAATCAATAAGATGGCTTTTTTTCAACACTCAGACTTCCTCATTTGACTGTGACAAATCGTTCAGCTGTTTGTTAGCTCAAGTCAGTTAAAAAATGTTATGATTAATACATGTTTGATGTTTGCTTTTTTCCCTAAATATTTAAGTTATCTGCTACACTATTTAGGTTGAAATTAAGATATGAGGACATTTTCAAATATTTCAGCATGGTGGGAAGGTTTGTGTGTAAAAATGTAAGAATATCAAAAAGAAATGTGTTTACTTCTTTTTTCAGTGGCAGTCATAGGACAAAGTGTCACCAAAGTTCGCATGGCAGGAATTTACAGGATTTTAAGAAACTTTGAAATTTCTATTCTCTTGCTGCCCAATTTCGGGTTATAACCTCAGCAAGCACACACACACACAAACAACTCAGAATAAAATGCAGTATTTATTTGAAATTTCCTCACTAGTATTTTAGAAATAGTTGCAACGACAACTCTTGCTTTTATTTTGTAATAAAAAGTTTTCCATTAGAAATTACACTGTGTTTGAGATGAAAATTAAAAAGTTCTAATTAATGCTGCTAATTGAATAATGCTTCACAAAGTTCTTTATGCAATTGAAAGGGACGGACATTATAAACAGAGCAAGGCACGTTTATTTATATAGCACATGTTAAGTGCAAGACATTTCAAGGTGCTTACCCTTTAACATTTAAAGTAACTCTGGTGCCTGTGTCGACAGATGATTACAAAACCCACTGCTGATTTGCTTTGTCCTCACAAGTCGTTTTTCCTCCCATAGTGACGCACTTCCACTCTCTACCTGCATGATTTGACCTGTGCGTGCAGACTTTATGCTCAGGATCAACTCTGATAAGGTACATGCAAATTTAATACAAAACAAATGCATAATGTTTTAGATAAATTCTAATATTCATAGTGGAAAAGAAGGTAAGGCAGGATCTATAATTTGATCTGTTTTATGGCTTCAACATTTAGTAGATAGGTGACATGACTTTATTTTAAGTTTATGACACTACTCTTTTATGGTGCTATGTGATCAATCAGCTTTTTGGTCACACATACCACCTTTTTGTTACATCTTTACACCTTACACCTTTTTTTGTAATGATCTGTACATCAAATAACTACAAAGGTTTGAACCCTTTCTTGGAGTATTAGGCTAAATCAAGCTCTTGGCTTAAAGATAAATATCAAAGGTTGTGCGTCTAATGAAAATCCCAATTGATTTATTGAGAATATTCTCATAAAATGTCAGTGGACCTGCTTTATCATATCCCCAGGAAATAAGAAACAAAGCAATGACTTGATGTTACTGCAGTGGATTTAAATCAAATTTACAAATGACTAAAGTTTTGTATTGTTTGGTCACATGAGGACCAGGTAGACGCAGCATTTTGTCCCCAGATTGCTAACCTCTGACCTCTTTGCCAGGTCTTGTTGACTCAGTTTATTTCAGAAGAGCATGGGAACCATCAGTGTGTCTTGTCAACAACCTGATCCAAGAGCACAAACAGCAGTTAAGATAATGTGTTTGGCAGCATTTATTTGCTTACGTACAAAACAATGACTAGAGATATTCCATCTGTTATAAATGCAACGTGGCAATGCCTTATGAAACGTAAGCTGATGTTTTCTCCTTTCGACGTTTCTGTTGGACAACATGTAGTGATATATTGCTCTCAGCGCAGCTCTCCAGACAAGGGGGGTTATGACCTAGTTTCCCCAGGGTCAACTCTCACACTCTGTTGCAGGACTTTCATCCTCTGAAATCCAAACCACCAAAAGATTATGTCCATGTTTTGTTTTAGTTGTTTTTTGCTCCATTCAAGGAACAAATGCTCACTTACAAAAAGTAAGTCAGATAGAGTACTGTATGCCACCAAACCTGAACTACAAATGGAAACAACACGCTGAGATATTATTTGACTGACATCATGTCCTCATTGTGTCATCTACCTTGCAAATCATCCTGAAGCATAATTAAGGAAAACCACCACAGGGCTTACATGCACTTACTCTTGATTTGGTAAAAGGGTTGTGTATACCACCCCCCCCCCATACATGCAGAGCTATATGGAGACAGAGAAGCACAGTGAGAAAGAGAGCAGACTTGTCAGTCTGACCACGTTTCATTTAGCGCTTCATTTATAGGAAATTCAAGAGACTCCTCTAATGTCTACAGCATTTCAGGTTTCATCGGTGGAGAGAATGTGTTGCGTTCTGCAGGAGCTCAGTGTTTTTCTTTTGATTTTCAAACTGTTAAAAAGGCCAGTATTTGCACACGGTGATTATGTCAAGTGAGTTCAAGTTTCTCTGAACATTGGTTTTATACAAACAATGCTCAGAGAAAGAGAGTGGGGTTGTTATTGCTTTTGTTTGGTATGAGTGATCACAACAAGTCAGTGACATTTGCTCATGATTTCCTCTTCGTTTCGGACTCATTCTGTCTCATACTCTTGACTGAGAGATGCTTTTGTGTGCACATGTAGGAAAACAGGGTCTATTCTTATCTTTTACCCATTGAAGCACATGGTATAATTTGCCTGTGAAAATTGTTTGTCATTCAAGCGAAGGAATTGTGAGTCATTCCCATATAAAGAAATTTGAGCATCTAATCATGGTCCCTTTCAGATGAGTAATCAGGGTACTTTATGAGTAGCTTATTGCATATTCTTTTTTTTTAAACCAAATGGGGGAATAGAAAAGACAAGGGTAAAAGGAGCCTAATTTGAATTTAGGCATGGTTTTTGATGTGGGCTAAATAAATAACATCCAAAAGATACTTTTTATTTTCCAATGACTGCACCCTTTGAAATTAATTCAGGCCAAAGTCAGCATTTCATTTCTTTAACATCCTTCAGGTGCTGGTAAGGCTCAGAGATTTGTTGTAAACCTTTGCTGAAATGCTAGATTTAAGCAGATCTGTAGATTGGATGCGAGCAACATTTTCTGATTTGCAGAAATATTTTATTTTAACCTTCTCTTGAAGTCAGAACACACTGTTATCTCTATCATGGTGATGAAGCAATGCTTTTGTTTTTCGTGTTTTATCCACTTATTAAATGAAGCATGCTTGATCTTTATCAAGGCTGAAGGATGATGCCTTCACTGGCCTCCATCCAGCTTTTCTAGACTGTGAAATAAGAAGAGCATAAATTCATTAGACATTGAAATGGTTTGGATGTTCTATTAAATTTGTGGGTGAAATGTGAAAGTTTTATTTAATCTTGACAAATGCACATCATGTATTTTCCGAAATCCAAGGAATTATTTAACTCAAATGTGGCCTATTATCAGATGTGGAGGATATTTTGACAAGTCAACTTGACAGGTGAACCTTTTACCAGGCCTGCCCACAAGATGTTCCTCATTTAATTAGACTTTGTTTAGGTTTTTTAGCAATATAGATTAAATTAGTCAATACAATATGTATTAAGTAACTTTAAAAGGTATTATAGATTTGTTAAAGTGTTTGCATGATGAACACTGAAGTTAAAGAGTGTTGTGAACTCCACACAGAAATTATTTGGATCAGAACTCTCAGTGTTGACGTTACATGTAGGTGGTACACTGAAACTGCAGGGTATCATTTTCCTTCACTATGAAAGACGTGTCCTGACAGAAATTCTGCTTTGTTTACTTTCTTTAGATAGGTGTATTATGTTTTCTTTTTACTTGAATGTAAGAAAGTGAAAAGACTTTTGCCCCAACAGCCAGTTTCCCATGCAAAAAATTGAGAAGCAAAGGTTCAAGGTGGTAGTCTAGAGGCCTTCTCACATCGGCACTACAAACAGATAGTTACACTATAATCTCATTCCACAAGTGGATTTGTGACATGACAAGTGTCTTTGACTGAAATATGCAGAAAACTGTGCTGTATGGTCCAATTCCCTTGCAAAAAGTCCACATAAACAAAGCCAAACCAATAAACACCCCTTTAAATCATCACATCAAACAGTGCCGAGGAAACACAATAATATATATACTTTTTCCTGCTATCTATGCTATATTTTTCTCATTGATGATTTCTTGGTAATACTCACCTCTTCCCTGGCTTTAAACACCTTGACAATGCCAAGGAGATGGTTATGCAATTTGGCCCATTGTTGAGAAGCTGCCTGTCGGGAGGTCTGAGTGGCCAATGATGTATAAGCACACTTAGTAATGACAGCTGGACCTCTGTAAGCCTAGTGGAAGTGGAACTGTTGCACAGCAGCAGGCAGGATGGAGAAAATAGTTTCTCAGTGGATGCTTTGTGAGATTGGAGATTAGAGTTTTATCGATGCTACCTTGCAACAAAAAGAAATTTCTTTCACAGTCAGAAGCTGGAGTACATGTTCTGTATGGGTCTGTGTGCTGGACATGGCTGCTCGCATAAATAAAATATGGTCACTGCACGCGCTGTTTAACACTCGTGGAACAACGATATTCTTTTAAGAGTAATTTTACTTATGAGCTATGTGTCGTCACCAGCCTCGCCCTTTCTTTCCTCCTTTTTGACAGACAAACAAACACACGCAGACTTATATTTTCAAGGGTGAGAGAGTGCTACAATGCCATTAACAGTGAACACAGAGGCTAGGAGGAGGGGAAAGAAAGAGGGAGGGGGAGTGATGGGATAAAGTCCATCAGATTTGATGGCATGGTGATGTAGATAATGTTTTCTCTTTTTAGCTCAGCTCACAGAAAAGAAGGCAGAACACAACCACTTTCTCTCTATCAGAGTCTCCATTTTGAATGAAAGGGAGCACAATGTACGGAATTTGTGTGCCTAACATGTCTCTTTGTGCACAAATACCATGCCCCTTTACCTATCAGAATGATTGCCTCACCATTATGTGATTTAATGGGAAAACACACATACTCTTAATCCAGCCACACCACTCTGGCAGAGGAGCTGGGCTCGTAGTCGACGGGTGGGGAGAAAAAGAACACAATTATCCAGTTTCTCATCTGTTTGCACAAATAGGACAGAAAAGCCCTCAAAAACTGCTCAACGCTACGGTAATTTGCCGCAGAGAAACATTGGAAAACAAATGTGTTCAGGAAATGTAGATGGGTTTTTAAGGTCTGAAAGCCACAGCTGCTTGGCAGGCAGGAGCTGGCTCCTTTTGTCTTTTATCTTCTTCTGTAATGTGCACAGGTGCTGCTTAATTCAATTGGAGAACGTTGCCATGGTTTTACATTAATATATTTCCATGTTACCATTACGACTGTTGTCATGGAGATGATAGGACCTATTTGAACTGAAAGCAATGATGGTTTTATGGGGGTACTGCTCTCTCTCCCTCCTCTCTCTGACTCTTTTTCTCTTTCTCCCTCCCTGTCTTTCATTTGGTTGCTCCATGTCAAGTCACATGGCATGCAGCCAGATTTAAGGCTTGACTTCACTGTTCAATCCCCCCCCCCACCCCGCACCCATACACACACTTATTTTTCATTCTGCTTTTTACTATAGCTCAGAATTTCATGATGTATTTCAATCATACATGGCAACCAACAAAATCAGGACTAAAACGCAGTTGCTTAAAACTGGGTTTTCACAGTTCTGCATGTTCCATCTGTGACGCTAATAATTAATTCACTATTGTATACAAATGTAACTGAAAGGAAAATTCACTTATTTTCCCAGTGAGTTTCATTACCGCTGAACCCATGTTGATTGAATGTCTTTGGAATGCCGAGGGAAAATGGTTGAAGAAGAAAATGAGCAGGCTAATCAGGTACAAATGTTGGGTTGCACTGGAAATGGGATTTGCTCAAAATCAAAACAACCAAATACAACCCAGACGTTTTTTTTAACGTACTCTACTATGAACATCTAATCGAGACATGGTTATTCCAATTAAAGTAATTGCACACTTTCATAAAATCAATACTGCTCCCTGGTAGCATAATTGGTTCTTTCAATCAATTTGATGCATTTTCTAGAACAAAAGGCAAAGCAGGGGTATTCAATTTACTCAAGCATACCGAAGTTGATGGAATGGTTGTATTGGCTATTAAAGCATTGGTTGTTTTCTTCTTTTTCTCAAAGATTCCAGTAGAATATGTTCAGAGGTAAGTTCAAAGTCACCTTGTTATCTCTAGAATTCGTTTCGATGCCACTGTAACTCATTATATCTGCAAGTACAAGAGCAGGAACATATTAGTACCCCAGTAACTCTTGGAAATGAGATGCAAAATGTATCACAATGTGCCCTAAATTTATCTTAGTTTCTACTAATGAATCAATTTACACACAAATTCGGTACCCGTGTATACAGGCTTACACATCTTGATTGAAGGTCCAAACAAATATAGAGAAAATCTAATAAAAGCACACATGAGAAACTGGGCTACACTGACAGCTTTGATCCATCAGCAAACCATGATGCAAAGCAAAGTCAAATGTGCCCTACTTCTCTATGCATTAACTACTGTAAGATCAAAACATTTTTTGAATTTTTACACATGCAGTATTTCAGACTGCTCTCCCTTCAATGGTGTTTTGAAATGAAATAATTTAGAATTAGAAATGGGTTCTCTCTGTTTTGTCGTCTACCTCGCACATGCACATTCACACATACTCAAAGAGACTTAAAACCCATATAAGGCACCAACATCATTTTCTCTTATTATCTATTTTTTTCTCATTTTTCCCTTTTTTTTTGGGGGGGGGGGTGTTGAAAAATGTCTGACAGGAATGTCCAGACTTGCAGTGCAGCACCAAGCTTTCTGCTATTCTTATACAAACACAAAGTGACAAGATGGTTACTTTTTCTGCACACTGACAGTTCATTCCGGACTAGGAAAAATGTCAAAAATGTTTAGTTACGGTTGAGTGGACTTAATTACCATCCTCTAGGCTGCCTCAGAACTCAGTGCCACTAATGGTCCCGAGCTACAGATAAAATTCCATTTGCAAGAATGTTTCAGCCATGAGATCTGATTTGCCCAATATGAAATATTTACTTTGATGTAATTAAAGCGACAACTCTTATCACCCATTTTGCTTAAAAAAAGAGGGAACTGGCTTGTTTAAATAGATATGAAAACAACAACTGTCTGCCTTTAAGATTAAGTTGAATGGTAAATTTTGCATCTGTTGCATTTGGGTGAAATTGTGTTAACAGTGCAAAGTGGAAACTTATCTTTTACAATCTTTTGAAATATCTTTTACCATAAATTGTGGAAACACAGGACAGGATTGATTGCCAAAGACGTAAGAACACTGAATATCACAGTCAGTGTGCTTCTCAGTACTGCTAGCATAACTGTATGCAATTACCAAAGAACAAAATAACAACATATACAAATCTGCATTTCTGGTCTGAAATACGTTTTTGGAATGAATATAACCTAAACCATTGGCATGTTTATGTAAATGTGCATAAAGAGAAACCAGTCATTAAAATGAGGCAAAGATAAACAAAATGGTCCTGAGACTGAGGCAAATATTACATGTGCAGTATTGATGTGTCAGATAAATGCGGACAACCAGAATTAATTGTTCACTCAAAGGTGTTATTGGAGTCATATTGCTGGACTCATTAATGTGTGAGTGTGATAGGGTTAGTTCAATTTACATATTTGTGAGAACAAAGAATTTTATGAGGACCAAAACTAAAAAAATGTATTGTAATATTTCTTCTATCATGCCATGTAATCCCCTTAGCCTGTCAGGTTTTTGTTTTTGTTCTGTTATTGTCTCAGTTTTGTAGTGTTGTCATTTTTGAGTTCTCTGTCTTTTTTCTTGTTTTATATTGTTTTTAGGGTTTTTCCCTTGTCTATTCTGTTTGTTTTACTTCCTATTTCCTGCTTCTGGTCCTCATTTGTCACACCCGCTTCTCGTTTTGTAATCAGTCACTCATTATGTATGCTCCAAGTTTTCCTTTGTGCTGTGCTAGTTCATTGTGCAGTTAGTTGTGTTATCCTGTGCCATCTTAGTTTTGTCTTTTGATAACTTTGTTCCTGTTTCTTCTGTGTTTTCTGTTTGATTAAATTGTCTTTAACCCATTCCATCATCCAACTGTGTCTCTGAGTCCTGTGTTTGGGTCCTACCTCTTTGTCCTCTGCTTTCACGATCCATGACATAGCTTGCTTGTTTTATGCTTCTTGCGATATTTTTACCAATAGCCACCACTTTTATTTTCCGCTGCATTATTACAAATTCCACCTGTAAAACACAGTGGTGGCGGGGTTTGCATTTATTTTTTGCATCTGAGCAAGGATCATTAATGCCACATTCAGTTCTAAAAGAAAATGGCACATCTGTCTATAAAATGAAGCTCAAGAGAAATTTGGTCATGCATGAAGACGATGAGCAACACAAATGTTTTTGAACCAATGTTCAGTTAAAGCGGATTCAAGTTCATGGGCTTGAGACATGTTTTTACATGTTTTCTTGGCAAAAAATTTGGAGGAAAAAAAAAACTTTCACCAGCCCGAAAAAACTATGAGGTCATAATTTCAAAATTTCTTTGTATAATCAAATTCATTAGGCAGTAAACTTTTTTCCTTAAATTATTTTTGTAAAAACACATAATCTGTCAGTCCAAAAGCCTCTCACAACATTGATATAAAATATCAATTCACAAAAATGACTTTATAAAATGATAAATTACATCTTAGGCCCTCAAAAACGTAGTTATGATCCTTCATCAAACAACGTCTCACTCTCGTCTGTGTGACACAGACATGTAGGAGACGTCTGTCTGCAACCATCTAATAAAACATATTTACGGTAAAACCCTACAGGTGTGTTATAAGATCAGATATATGAAGGTTTAATAATGACACTCATTTACCTAATCAGTGATTCAGGTTTTAAAAAATTTGATATAATGCAAATCAGACAATGTAAAACTATATCAGGTCATTCTAAATGTCACTATATACTGTATATCTTTAGATATATGAAAACACAAAGCTGATCGACAGTGTGCAAAAGCTCCAGAGTTTGATGTTTGTGAGATGTTTTGCTGCATAGCATCATAACTTTCATCTTCAGTTTACCCTAAAGGAGATGCTGTTACCTGTCCTACATGTTACAGTACAGTGTAAGTTATAGGTCTGCAGGTCAGTTCTGTTTGGATGTCACCATTATTCAAGTATTTCCTTAAACTCTTCATATCATCTAATCATCAGCATGATGCAGACATGCTGAGTTTTTCTTATTGATCAAATCGAAAAAAGGTTTAAACCTTCCCACTGGATTCGATTGAAAATTCACTCCAATCAAGCCGGATTGGATGAACTGAGTAGTTAAGATGTCGCATTTTATGCTGATTGAACATTCAGCAGGATCAAAAGGGCCCCATGTAAATCCAGCTAATGCCACCCTGTCTAGACTTCTTGCCCCTTCTTTGCCACAACATGTAAAATGTTCTAGATTCACCACTGGCTTACTGGTCAGGAACAACAGTTGTGTGTGTCCAAGAGTCACCATCATGTCTTACCTTGTCTCCTTTGTAAGACGCCAAGAATTCAACCAATCAGAAAACCGTTTCGCAAATTTTTCTTTTCTGCAGAATGCTTTCCAAGGAAAAAAAATGTCCCCCATGATAAAATAAATACAAATCTTTCCGAGTAATGATGGATGCAAAGCTAATCTGGAGCTACCACGGATAAAAAAATTAAATGAATGGAAAGAACTGCCACAGGACCAGTGAAATCCTTTAACATGGTCAAGTCAGAGTCCTAACGTTAACATTATCACAATGTTACAGAAGTACCAGAAGTGAGCAGTTCATGTGAGGAAATCCACCAAAATCCCAGAACTGAAACTTAACCCACTTCTTTCTGTACAGGAGTGGGCTAATGTTTCTTCATGCTGATCTGAAAAGCAGCTCTGCAGCCTCTGTCTAGTCCTGTTATTGCTGCACAAAGAGGCCAAACCAGATTCTGAAAGCAAGGTTTCACTCAGGTGCGAATTCAACCTTTTCATAAATGACCATAACAATATTCTTCTGTTGAATCTATTCATGTTTTGGTCATTTTTGTGCAAGAATGTGGAATATGAAAATATATATTTTGTTATTGGAGCTAAATAAAAGCAAAATTAAATATTAAAACCGCAATCATCACTGCTCAGTCAAATATGAAGGTGCTATCTCTTCACTGACCGAAATGGTGTGACTTGATTTATTCATGTCAACAGGAAAACTCAATCAAACAACATCAAATGTTTATGTAAGCCTTAACCCTTACAAGAACACAACAGAATGGCCAGATCTGCTGTACACATCCAGCTGTGTTGATATAAGAAGTGTGCTAAAAACATTTCAATTTTAATTTTCCTTTCTGTGAATACAGGTATCATCATCCTTTCAATTTGAACAAGACTTGTTGGCTTTAAGAGACTCCCCACGTATAATCTTTATGATGATATTCACCAATATATTGTATTCCCTTGCCCCTCACCCTAATCTGCTTTCAGTACTGTCTAAAGATGAAAGATAAAAAGTCCTAATAATGTTCCCGTTAATGGACCTGATAACATTCAGAAGATGCACTATTCTTTGATAAAATACACATATAGAAAATGTTTTGGATAAATAACTTTTCTGAAAGGAAGCTGAGGTATGTTGCATATCCGTCTGAGCTGGCGCACAGCAGTCGAAAGCAGACAGAGCTTTAAGTAAAATTTGTTTCACCCCGGGTGTCTTGGCATAAATCTGAGAGACAGTTCAGTTACATCAACAAGCAATCAAAATGCCACAATACCATAAATAATTTCTATTGGTAAACAGATCATTTTCAATAAATCAATTGTGTAGTCAGTCGATACTCAATACTTCTCTTTTACAGACAATTAAAACATTAATACAAGCTCCCAAAGTGAACATAACATGAGCTAATATCTCTCACCCAATAATAATCACCATTTTATTTAACTATAATCAGTATTCCTGGTACAGTATTTAAGCATGAAGTATAAAAATGATCAAAGTTTTGACCATACGGTGTCACTAGTTGAATAAGGCAGTAACTGAATTGCTTCCAACATGTTTAGCAAATGTATTTTAAAAAAGAACAGGAAAATGAAACAAATAATAAATAAATGGAATACACACGTATGGTACTGTGAATAAAAAGAATACTTTCAGAAAAATTCACACCCATTGAGATATCTTATCTCTATAAGATAACTGACAGTCAACACGACATCATGTTTGGAGTTAAAAAGTCGAAGAAGTTACTGCTCACACTCGGAGCAGAGCTGCGAGAAAGCTATTGTGCCTCTCCCCATCCCTTACATCCATCATATGAAAACGAGTTCACATGCATCACTGCTAACATAATGTTCTTAAGAGGCTGAGAGAAAGGCTCACCTAACATGCAGGATGGTACAATAAAGAAGAACCCACTGACGTTAATGAAAATGTATACCATTTAAAACTAGCAGAAGCAATAGCTGAGAGGAAGATGAAGCATTATTTATTGATAGTAAATGACTAAGTGACTGGCTGTTGATGGTATGGGCTATTTTCATGCCATCTCCACAGACTTCATGTTCTTTGTTGCCATTTTCCCCAAGAAAAGAGCATATAAAGCTGTTTACTGGTTTTCTACCCTTATATTCAGGGTTTTTGGCAATGGTAATGTAGAGAAATCTCAGTGAGGTTTTTATATTAATAATGCACAGAAACATTTAGCCTATTTTAGGAACTCTGAGAAAAGCCCTCATAAAACAAGGATAACTTCAAACAGATTTGAAAAAAGACTGATTTTTAGAAAAGACGAATTAAAGAATTATACTACTTCTTAATTGATGGATCACATATTCTAATCCTAGATTAAGGAATATGACAAAAAACTGGGTAAATAATAAATCTTTTTAAACTGAAGAAAAGAATAACGGTTTTTATCAACAACAATTGCTTTAAGGTTTAAAACAAGAACGAGTGCACAGATGTGTTCATATTTTTCTCTATAGTTTATAGTCCATCTTTACCTAAGTGAGTCTAATGTAACCTTCTGCCATGCAATACCTTCATCCTCTTTCTCCAACGCTCCCTCCTTATTCTTCCTCTCTCCTCATCCCCCTTAGTTTGTAACCTGAATACAGTAGCGCAGTGGACCAATCGATCACAGGGAGTCCTTTTTTTTTCATCCCGGCAATTTTCCACTGAGGAAAAGGGGAATAATGTGAGCTAACAGTGTGGAAAATCAATGCTCCACTGGCATAGAATAACTTGGAGTCTGGCTGGTTGAGAACTGGGCTCCATGAGGCCAGTTTGAGTGATAAAGCCACCCCACGTCCCGTCTCTCATCCTGCATAAAATGCAGCTGCACCTGCAGAGCTACACTCACTCTCAACAGTAGGTTAACAGTTTTATTCCTCAAATCCTGTGGATTTATAGGTGTACACTCATGCTATGAGGCTTTGAGTACATAATAGCTGTGAAAAAGTGACTGTGTCTTCATGTGAACGCTTCGGTGCTGTATATGTACAGGTTGGCATTGTATGCATACAGAACGTTTTGACATTAGCCAGGTCATAACAATCTTTTCAACATTAATCAGAGCAAACAGCGAATAGTGATCAATTCATTTGTGTCCACTGCATGTGAGGATAACTGATATGTTGCAATTTAGTTGCACAGCACTGCGTGAACCATCATGAAAGCAGGCTTTACTTGTTTTACAGGCTTTACTTTAAAAAGTAGATATCCGACAGATATGATGATGAAATTACAAATGAGCATCTTCAGGGAAACCTGAGATTATGCTGTCAGAGACTTTGCTCTTTCCACTAATAAACTGTGCTCATTTGTACAAATAAAAAGATATATACATACATAAATAATAAAATGAAGTCTTCATAATTAACCAAAACAGGTCTGCATGGTAAATTGTGAAAGAATACATGGACTGAATTCCTGCGCTTGGAAGTAAAAAAAAAGACTTTTCAAGACTTTCAGTATAATGTGTATGAGTGATCATTTATTTCATGCACCAGACTGTGTGTTGTTTATGTTGCTATGGATGAAATGGCATTAGTTACCATGTAAGCCATGGTAACATGATATGGAATAATGGTGAGAAAGAATCTAAAATTTAACAGACTTCTGTGCCTTAACCTAACCACACATTGAGCAACAGTGAAAGCAAATAGCATGTAAAAACAAATGCAGAGATAACTGGTTAGGATGGATGAAGGCTCAGCTCTCCTGAATGCCACAGGGCTTTTATCTAAATGTGGACCTCTCTCCTCGTAACAGTCTTGCTTTTTTTTTTCAAAAGGAAGGAAGAACAAAAAAAAATAGAAAAAAACAGCCATTCTCCATGCAGTCCCAAGTTTGAGTGCATGCATTATTGTTTCAGTGTATGAAACAAGTTTCATAATCAACAAGAAACAGTTTGACAGACACCCTGTCATCTTTCATATCAGTACTGTTGCAGGTACACCGCAAAGTGTGCATGTCTGCAAATGTGTGTGTGTCCTCTGAACAGTATGTAATCACTCCTTCTGCACCACCCACACTGACCCAGGCTGTCTGAAACCTGCTGATGTTTCTTTTAGTAAAGTTATTTGTTGCAGATGTGCTCAGAGGGCGACAGAAAAGAATGAACCGTGACTTAGATTGATAAAACTGAGAGATAGCTAGCTAGCTAACTAGCGAGAAAGATAGAGTTTATTTGCAGAGTGTTAGAAAGCTTGTCGTATTCTACAGCACAACATGATCAGGAAAGCTGCTGGCCTCTTCATTAAGAAATGCATGTTGTAACATTGCACAGATCCGCTTGGGAGACACCAGTCACTTCGTCTTGCCAATTACACTTTGCATGATTCCTCCCCCAAATTAGGATGCGCCAAGATGGAAAATGATTCTTGGCATGTCATGGGCCCTAATTATCCATTGAACAAATGGAAATATCATTGATGTTGTGTTCTTAATCCATCCGTTGACAGAAAGAAACAAAGCACTCTGGCAGATTTTTGGCTGGTGATTTGTACTGTGGCAGCAAGCAGCCAGAGAGCTTAAACACATACCTTGTCATTAAAAGTTTATTTGTAGCGGGCACCGGTCTCTGACTTTATCTTTTTCCCAAAAGGATAACATGATTGGTTACTGATGGGCACCAAGAAAAAGACAACACTTACACTAAGCTTCTTATTGCTCGACAGTAACTAACACAGTGCAAAAATAAATAGCCTTGTATTGCAGGAAGTTCTCAATTGTGCTCTTGTGTTTGAAGAGCAGAGCTTGAATCCTAAGAACATACTCGGTGTGAATACGGGGAAAAATACAACCTCTCAAACACAGATTGGAAGAAGAAAATATCACCCATCCCATCACCCATCAAGCATCACTTCTATAGGCGAGACGCGAGCAGATCTCAGCAGCTAACACTTCACAAACACACACAGCACAATGAGACAAATATTATTTTAAAAGAAACTTTAGATATGTTGTGCATCACGAAATTTGACTTTATAGGAATAGCAGTGAAATAACATTACCATAAGCTTGGTGCAATGCATGCATAATAGATTGTTGTTTTCACTCTGCATATGGTAGGAGCTGGATTCGCTTCAAAGTGCACCAAATTTGCATGATTCGATGTGAGGGATTCTGGGATTAGAGAACACCACTTCCTCCCCCCACCCCTCTTTCACTCAGCTAGAGAAAGGTATCACATTCCCACAGATGGTAGGGAACATTGTGAGAATACAGCCGTTACATTCAAAAAATCTGCGCAGGAAACTAAAAAAAACAAACGCAACAAGATTTCTTTTTATTTCCACTAATTTAACAGTTTTATTCGGATTCTCACTTTTTAAATGTCACACATTATTAAAACGTCTGGACAAAAACTGGTAATTATTTCGCTCAGCTTTAAAAGGATGCTCTGAAAAGGTTTGAGAAATCGGTGGTCAAAGCTTTCACCTTTTATTTGAGCCGTAGAGTTTTGACACCAAAGATATTGTGATTGAAAGGGAAACTGACAGCTCTTACATGTGCCAGGAGAGGCCAGCGTCAACAGACAACGCGCTCCTGTACGGCTGCTCCATGCTGACATTGTTCACCCTTGTCTACAAACACTTAAAAATGACAGAAAGCAGAAAGAGAGGAAGCAAGCTGTTTGACTGTTGCCCCAGAGGCTGCTACTGAACAATGTCTGGCAAACAAGAACAAAGTGATTCGCAAAGTATTAACAGCGCTCAGTGCTGTGGTATATATGAAAGAACAAATGGCACCAGAGAAGTGAACTTTTCTCCTACAATGCATGGGAATTATTTTCTCTTCTTAAACCGCTTGCTTTCTTGTCACTGTGTGATTTTGACTTTGTATAATCCTAAATAACTTGATGTACATATGTTAAAGGCGATCAGGGTTTTCATAGTAATAGGCTGTATACTTTTATGTAAAACATCACAGTCAGATCCCTTTTCTCACTGGATAACCTGATGATAATTTACATCAGGATGTCCATCTGTTAGGTGAACACCCACGCATGCAATCATGCACATAGAACAGATAAAATGACTGCAATTTCTTCCCATTTCTTCCTGAGAAACAATGGCGATGAAGGCACTCAAAGATATTGTTTTGTTTACTTCCATCGCCTGCAGTTTTTAATGTCTAGTTCTAACCATATGTGACATTTTGGCCCGGGCAGGATAGATTTTCACTCAGATAACATGGAACAAAAATAAAATATCTCAGAGCCAATAAAATTTCATAAAGACATATCCTGATAAATTCTCTTACCAACACACTTGTGCATTTTTGGACATGATCCATTAATTAAGAGGTGGTGAGGAAAAAAAACATTAAAAAGAAGCTTTTATGACCATTTATTAAAGTTTAAAAGCGGTATTCATGTAGCTGTTGTTGACTTGTGTAGTATAGATTGTTCAGTGTAACAAGGTTTTTATTTGGTTGCTAATCAATGAGGCCATTTTCCTTTCAGTCTCTCCAGTTTTTATAACCTCTAGGAAGAAATACGCTGAATAAGCAAACATCATTTTCAATGCAACTGATTTGACAACACAACAGTGCTAGGATACTACCATAACCAAATATATGGATTGGTGATTCGTGGTAACAAGCAGTGTTAGTTCTTTGTAGAATTATTTTACACTAAAATGACCACAATTAATAAAATAGAATAAGCTACCATACCTTTAAAATGTAGCACCAACATCATATTAGTAACTGACCTGAACAAAACTGGTGCCTCAGCGTTGCCTAAATCTAAAACTGTCGTAGAGCTTACATCATCTTCCCTTCATTGTGCTTTACTCTGAAGTGTTTAATCGAAGTAATGTTGTTCTTTTCTTACTAATAAATTAGACATAAAAGACATATTTCCACAGCATACAGACAGCCTCATCTCCCATGTCATTAGAATGGCTATGTGTGCACACTGGCATTACCAGGACTGGATATTTTCCACCATTAGGAAGGGATGCTGCTGTTGCATCTGGGATTTGATTTTATTTTGAAATAGGAACATATATCTGAACAGACTTCTGTGCTCCTCGCATGTGGAACAAACTCCCAGAAAACTGTCTGCTGAAACTCAGGAGATTTATACCATGGTTAACAACTTGCCTATTTGCCACCTTTTAACAAAACAACAGATAATTATCTTTCATTGCTTGTATCTTATTTTAATTGAGTTGTTTTGGTTCTTTTCTTTTTATATCCATTCTTTCATTAATTTTAAAGGGACTTAAGGCAATTTTACAAAATCTGAGTCTGTGCTGCAGCAACAGGCGCTGTGGGTAATTGCAGCCACCAGCAAAGCAGCACGTGAGCACACACAAACATTTACTGCCCGGACATTATTTTTTTTTAGATTCACGAGATGCCACTGATAAAGTCTTCTTTTTCTTCGTGGTGCCTCTTCTTTGTGGGCTTAGGGTGGATGCAGGTTGTTTGCTGGCTGCAGAAGCATCCATAAGTATTCCTTCAGTGTTCAGGCCATGTTCTTCCTGTTCAAGAGCTGTCGGCAACGCACATACAATGTCATTTTACGTAACATCCCCACGACTACGCGGGAAATTCGGATGTCGAACTCCAGCGCATTATGTGGCACACAGCCTGTTCAAGGCAACAGACAGATACGCGGATGGCCTCGTTGTGTTGGGTTTTTAATGAGCATTGAATAAACTGGAAATGCATGTTTAGTTTCTCACAAATCTTGCCTTATGTCCCTTTAAAATTTGTTTTGAATGTACTTGTAAATACTTCTTCTGTACTCAGCTGTAAAGCTTCTAATGTTTTATGCATAGCACCGTGATTGTCTTGTACATGAAACTTGCTATTTATATAAACTTACCATGCCTTGTCTTGATTGCTTCAACTGCAAATGTAACATGTCACATTATGTTTAGAAAGTATTATAAATAGTTATTTTACCCCCAACAATGTTCCCAGTGAATAAGACTTAGTCTGAACATACAGGGTGTCAGCCATGTTTCACTTTGAAGCACTTCTCCATTTATGCCACATTTTACAGCAGATGGCTGCATCCCTCTGATTTGTCAATGCCGTTCATTAATCACCAGAGAGTTACATGAAAGGAAGGACTCACCCCCCCCCGACTTCAATAATAAAATTAATTAATTTCTTTTGGTGTTAAATAAATAGCAATTTCATCAGCACACATGTCTATTTCCTTATTGCCCTATTTATTTATTTATTTATTTTTACTTCATTTCGAGTAAGTTTACTCTGCCGTCCTCACAGTCGCAGTTCAAAGTGTAACAAAGCCCACATTGGTTGATTTTCAATAAGCACTGAATTACTCATCAGACATGATCATCTGGACCCATTCATATCATGACTGAAAATAAATCTAAGTGCGCCAGACAAAGTTCTGATTGAGCTTCCACTGCTGCCACTGAGCCACTAAAGACTGGAAATATTATGTCCAAAATTTTCATAGTCTGTGATATTGAATGGATTTTTTTGTGTTCTTATCTTTTAAAAAAGATGAAAAGCCTTAAAAATGTGATATTTTAAAAATTCAACAGCAATGCGTCTGTCCCAGTTTTGTTGGATAAATTAGGGAGAGGATTCAGCGGGGACTATTTCTTTAGAAGACAGCAGTTCAGATCAAAAGTATACCGTGCGCCATGTTTTGCTTCAATCTTACATTTCTATCAGGATTTCTATCACAACTTGATCATGAATATTTCTCCAAAGCTAAATACAATTTAAGGTTAGTGAAATACAATCCATGATGGAACGGGTTGACCTAACATATTTGAAACCTAATTTTCATGTCTCATGATTGTGTCTTATTTACTCCTGGGGACTTACTAACAAATTCTTCACAGCAGTTATCACCTGTGCTCATACTTTGGATTTAACTTTTGTGAGTTCAGCAAACCGAAGAGGTTAGCAAATCCATAACTGACATATTATCCATCAGTTCCAGGAATAATCACTTTAATTTTTTTTTCTTTTCTTATTATAAAATTGAGGTGAAACAGAGAATCTAACAAAAAAAGAGGCTGTTAATGTCTGGTGGGATATAAGGTGTTGTGATTCCCCTGACCTCATGAGCAGGTCTGCACATCAGCTGAGAATCAGGTGCTTGCTAAATGCAGGACAACAAAGACTTCCTGCTGGGTTGAGGCACTCAACAGCGAGGACAGGTCTTCTTTTCCATGTCTGTGCCGTGTGGCTCACTGGCTCACTGCCGTGTCCTTGTTCTTCACCAGGGTTGTCCTCTTTTCTGCAAATGATCTCATCTACTGTTCACCAGGCAGCCACAAGATTCCATGTGCGAAGAAAGCATTTTGAAAAAATTAGAGATGAGAGATGTGAGAGATGTGCTGATCATTTCTACTGTTCAAGTTTTCATGAATAATTGAAGTAATTTGGTTCTTGCAAAAGTGAATAAGTGTCTTTCTTTTTTTATAAGCTGATGATTGTGGCACACACACAAAACAAAAATGCTGTATAAGATGTCAAAAACCAACACCAACAATTTTTGACATTTTTAGATCTGATGATTTTAATTAAAGGTATTATGTTGTCTGTTTTTCTTTTTGGAGTTCACATAGTATGTAGCTGAATCCTCACTGATTGGCTTCCCCCATAAATTATTATCATATGCAAGCAATTAAAGTAAAAGCCTGATCACTTGGCGGTTCACTGTCAGTCAAATATGATGACATGTAACTGAAAATGGCCCCTTTCTCTTGTTCTTTTCTGTCCCTGTAATATGAATCGTTTTATAAACAGATCGGGTCTCTTGGCTGTAACGAGGGAGTAGATGATACTTAATCAACTAATTGACAAAACAAAGACCTTTTCAAATGCGTGTGTTCAGTATCGTCTGGTGCTTCTCATGTTTAAGGCTAAATTATTTACAGACCCAAGCTTTAATGCTTTGTACATTCAAATAAGCTACAGATCAACATTTCAGCTACTGGTGAACATGCCAAACTGTAAAGGTTAAAGGTTTAACTAACATAGTTGCAGCATGGCTATTGTGAAACTCCGCTCCCCCTGTATACTATTGATATCAAACAAGCTGTCATCTTTTTTTGCAGCGTAAAAAAAACACAAAGTCTCAGTTGTATTGATCAGATATAGCAGTAAGCGCTATTACTTGCCAGACTCTCCGGATCAAAGGTAATTATTTATAATTCACCTTTGCAAAATCCTCTGTATGACAAAAGCAACAGAGAACAGAGAAGACAATTTAATGGATTAACATTTTCCCTGCACCTTATGGCACAATGACACAATTACCTTAAAGCTTGTTTTCAAGGCAGGCAGAAAAGGACTGGGTGACAGAAAAATAAGGAGGATAATATTCTCCTTGCATTTAACTTTGACAAACTTGCAGGCTCAAGGCATTTACCATTTCCTGCTCCTTTGTGTCATGTTGAGTTAAGTGGGAGGAGCCCTGTACTTCCTTTAGATCTACAGGTCATTGTTGGCTTAAAAATGAACTAAGTGACAATAATTGAGTTAAGAGGGGGAGAAAATAATGTCACAAATGCATGAAGTGGAAAGAGTCAACTGATTATTTTTCCAAAACAATACATGCCACAGCGCATCAGTTTTATTTGGGGGGTTGTAGGGGGTGGAGAGTCAAACAGGAGCTGAAGCTGCAGCTTTCACTGCACTGCCACACAGAGTGACTCTGTGCACCATAGATGAACTGCTCCACAGCCTGACAACAACTCACTTTGTCTGGCAAATAGTGAAAAGTCAAGAGGAGGAGGTGCAAATATCAGGATGATTTATTCATACAAAGTTAAAAACATGACAGTTCACATTTGCACCTTTTATTAATAAAAAAAGAATGTTTAAAAAACATTTAAGTGCTGGAGTTTTTGTCAGCCCCCCTTTTTCAAACAAAAGTACTATTTATGTTCAGTAACCCCTTTAGAAATATTTATCATCACTGATACAAAATAATTAATAGCCTATGAAATTAACCATTAATGGATTTTCCTCCAGTCCAACAGGAAATTAACTTTGACCCATCAGGTTTCTTGCGTCAAAAGGCTGACAGTCAGGTGTGAGCTCAGGGACCCATCAAAGTGTGATCTTCAGCAAATATTTGTATATATATATGTGTGTTACTAAGACACAGGAGATTTTTGATGATTTTTGAAAAATAGGTTAGAAAAGCTCATCAGGTTATAAAACAGTCATAGCCGTATCAAGATGAACTGAGCACAGTTCAAACCCAGGGTCTCTGTTGCCCTTCAATGGAGTGGTTGACCAGCAAAGCTCCCTCAGGGAGACAGTTTTGCTATTTTCTCAAGGAAACTATGACATCCATGCAATGCAAAAAAAATCTGCTATCTGGAAATAGCATGGAAATAAGTAGCTGAGTTGAGCTACCGTTCGAATTGGCCATGTGACTGGATCATCATGTTTGCCCCAGTGTAACCACAATGATCTGCTGCTTCTAACACTCTCTTTACCAGCCATACTTGCAAGGATTTTTCAAAACCTGGAAATGAAACCTCATAAAAACAACTAAATTATTTCCAAGGGACTAAATCATATCCCAAAGAACAGACAATCAAATTCTAACAGATATTTACTGTAAACTGACCTTCACTTTAGTAAACATCGGATGCCCAAGTGTCCGTGAATGTAGCATGTAAAGTTTTTATACTGTACATTGTTCTTCGTCAATTCTACTATTTCTTTATCTTAATGCAGCTTTCATACTGTATCATCTCACCGACCATCTGCCTGGTGATAATGCCATAAAACAAGCAGGTGTGACTGATGATGTTAAACAGCCAATATTCATGAAGATTCTGATTTGATTCTGATTTGCTTTTTGTTATTGAAGTGTTTCTGTAGCAGTGATAAAAGTCAAGTTTTGACACAATTTCCTTCATGTTATGGCATCCGATGACCTCCTTAGTTGTAAGAATCAGCTAATTTTTTCCTAAAATCTATACCTTAGAAAAAGAAAAATCTGAACATTTCAATAATTTTCTGTGATGAGACAAGATTTGAAACAAGAATGTTTCTTTTGTATTTTTGTGTAATTACACTGCAATTGTGATACAACAATTACTTTAATCTGACACTACAGACTGTAACCACATATCTCTCCTGAGCTGCGACGCAATGTATGTTTTCTGTCGTTTGAAGCTACACTGCAATCTAAAATCATTTGAAATGACTCCAGTCTCAGACAACATTTGTGTTGGAAATAAACCAAAACACAGTTTATTTCTTATGGTTCCTCGCATACCAGGCAGATTGTATTACAGCATCAGCTCAAAGAATGATGTGAAATAGGCTTGAAGTACATATTGATGTGTTTAGATTCAGCTGTAAGAAGTGCAGTGCTGAATTATCAGAGTGGCAAAGGTTCGGTCTGTTCTGATCCTTTATCTGACTGACAACTTCACTGAAGAGATACTAATTGCATGCAGAATGAAAGTGGCCGCAATTATTCTCTTATAAAGGCACAGATGCAGCCATTTCAAAGAGAAGTTGCAGCTTCAGACTGAGTTTCCTTGATCATGGCTGAGTTGAGGGCCTTTTCTCCCTTCATTTTAGAGTTTTATGGATGTGTGGTAACATTACGAAACAATAATAATTAGATGAATTTATACTCAATTTCTTTGTTATGATTTTACTCAATCTATTAACTGTCTAAAAACCCATATTATGAGGGATTTAATAGTTTCACACAGATAGTCTCACAGATTTCATTTTCTCATAGCTGAGGAGATTGTTTAGCTTCTCTTGCCCTCTCTATCTTATCATCCGTTAAAACTTCAGGGTGCACTACAACAAAGAAAATTGATTGTCCCAGTTTTACAGTTGTGAATAGTAACAGGGACGGTGCAGTTTTAACTTCTTTACCAAGTTTACCCGATGGCTGTTGTTGCTCTCAGGTAAAATTTTACTCATAATCCCAAATTGCTCATGTGGTGAGCTGAATTCACACTGAGGGTCCTGATAAACCATGATGAGAGAGGAAGGGTACACTCCTGAGACAGTCAGAGTTTCTCCTTTGTGCTCCACTTTGTAACTCTGTTCTGTGGAAAATTGCTCTGAGACTGACTTATCTGTGTTAAATATGTACTTTAACTGCAAAGAATACTCTCAGAGAAACTAGCTTAAAGGGATACAGTAGCTTTAGATATCATGGCAAACAATGTGGTGCAAATGCAGCCGGAGTGCCTGCAGCCAACACGGTGACTAATGCATTTAGCTGTGATTAAACACTAAATTTGATGTGGAAATGTAACTTTCTTTAAGAAAGGAAACGAAAATCATCAAAGTTGGTTTTATAATAATTTCACTATTTTAGTTACTCCAGAAGTGATTCTTATGCTCTCTTTATATTTCATCTAGTGACTTCCTGTCAAGCTTTTAATTACATGTAAGGACAGGCAATCTGTTCTGGGTGAAGGAGGTTAAACTAAGTTATTCTTGTAAGTCCAGCTTTTTCCATTGTTTGACACAACCTATTGTCACAAAAGTCCAAATGAGTGCCAACGAAAGCATTATAAACGTCTTTTTAACTTCTGCTTTTTGACGTGTATTTTATTTATCAGATCACACACTAAAGAAGTTGATGATCAGGTCAATCAAATAGAAGATGTGTGTGTGGAAACCCGGTCAGTGTCATGTTCCCAGATGCATGAGCAGAGAGGAAATCAGATCTTCGTGTTGACACTGCGCTCATTTATTGATGTCTGCTGGTAACGTGCACTGGACAAACGCAAACAATGTTACCTCCATCCTTGAAGGAGCTTGTTCCCTCTGTATTTTCAGGTCACTGGCTTTCATCAGATGTAATGGCAGGGGGTGGTTTTAAATTATGAATGACGAACCACTCTGTGGACCAAGAGGATGATGCAGATTATTCATCCCTGCTTCCTTCGATGCCACTTCTCAGCGGAGGGATTTCACACCAGACAGATGAATAGTGTGTTACCCAGTGGTGGAAAGTAAGTAGATTACAGGCTGCAGTCAGTGACTGGTATCACCTTCTGGATTATAGTGTGGATCAGAGGGCTTCCAAAATTTTTTACTGTCAAAGACTTCCAAATCGATAAACATGCAGCCTTTAGTTGTGTAAGATAAGATTTTATCTGTGGTCGCTTCTGCTGAGATTCTGCAGATGCTCTTGTGTAAATGTTTTTTATTTGTCCTGATATTCATGGTGCTTGGTTATACTGTATATGTACTGTAGCTACTCCTCTTAGGACATGTGAGAAGGAAATGTAAAGATGTAGCATACATATTGTAAATGTCAGAACATGTTTGAAATAAAATTTGAATAAAACCTTTAAAATACAGCAAATATAAACTTTGCCTGCAAGTTTGGATTCTTGTTTCGGATAAAGATGATGATGATACTGAAATGCAAGAAGGGAAGTTAAGTTGCTATGACCCTGAACCTCAACATCAACCCCTTCAGCTATGCTTCCTTATTTGTAATGATATTTAACATTTATGCTGAAAACATGGCTGTTTCTGGCAGTTTGTGCTCCAGGCTGAACATCAGCATCATGGCAGGGAAGAATGATTGCTGCTGATCGTGCAGTCTGCTGGATACTGATGACTTTATGGGAACAGATGAAGTTATGGATGATTCATTGAAACACTGAAACAATCGATGCTTGTTGGCTTATTCAGGGCCTTTCTGACCTTACTGACCTAGGTAAAGTAGCTAATGTGATATGAAAAAAAAACTCACTGCTAGTAAAATGGATGATTTCTTCAGAATTAATTAAATATCCTTTGAATATCTTTTGAGGAATTGTGCTTTAAGTGATCTGTTCTTCTTTTACACTTATTTTTTCTTTGACTTTATTTACCAGCTTTGCAGCTCATTGAGCTGCTTTAAATCAGAAAGTAGGGCTGTTAATCCATTTTTATTACACAGTAACTTGTTGAAATTAAAATAAAATCTAGTCTGCATCTGTCCAAATTCCTGAACTCGTGATTAAAAAATGTATAAAATGTAGTTGTGGGCAGCCAACTACACAGGACCTGGATAAGAAACACCGATGTGGGAGATCTTCATTTCTGACATGATCCCGTACTGTTTCCTGTCTGCTGTCTGATGGACGAGTGGAAGGAGAGAGAGGGCAGAGGAAGGCAGGAGAGACCCAGAGAACCGAAATGAGGCTGGGCTCTGAATTAAGAGGGGGTGGGGGTAAAGAGGAAGGGTGTAGGCTTAGATGGGGGTGGGTGGAAAGGGTGGAATGAAGAAAAGAGAAGAGGTAGGTAGGGGAGTGGAAAGAAAGGGTGCTGAGAGGGGTCTAACTGGCATAAAAGTAAATTCAAATACATTATTCATGGATCTCTGTGTCAAAATATCATTTACGTGTGCTGTGTTGACTCATGGCTCGTAAAATGAGAAGGACATGAAAAGAAAGAAAGGAGAGAAGAAATAAACAACTCAGGAGGCTTCTCTATTCTTGGCCTGAAAATAAAAAAAGAAACCTGCACACTCCCTTGACTTATTAGGCATCAATTATTTATTGTAGCCTCTGTTTACAATACAGTACTTCATCTGTGTAATAAGCACCTATCTTGTTCAGAAAGTCTTGAAAAAAGTTTGCAAATGTAAAAGTTACTGAAGGATACGCAAGTGGATTTCACAATGCTGGTGCATTACTATCCCGGAGGGAAAAAAATGTTGTCTTGCTGTCAACCTTAAAAATTATTAGTATGAGGCATATCAGTATGGGAGGATGACAATTTTCAAATCAGTCCTAATTGCCTTGTCTTGACTGATTGAGTCTTCAGTCACCTGATTAAAATCTGGGCCATTCTAATCTTTTGGATTTCCTCTATAATGAGTACCTCTGCAACTGTACCATCACCAAGCCTCTTCTCATTTCATCCAAATAAAATGACACCACAGCAGCCCCCACAGGCGAGGAGTAGAACTACAGCTTCAGTCATGGTTGATTATTGTAACAGCAGTGTTAAAACTGCAAGATGATTGTGAAAAAAAATGCAAAGAGTCATGAGGTGATTAACAGGATAGAGGGGCAGACAAACCTTTTATTTATACTGTGTAAAGATGTATCAATCATTGTCACAAGCTGAGTTAATTATCTG
>JAVQJG010248949.1:0-15155 GCA_036024015.1 Craterocephalus amniculus | reverse complement strand
ACGGGGAGAACATGCAAACTCCACACAGGAAGGCCGGAATCCTGACCAACTTGGGACTCGAACCCACGGCCTTCTCACTGTGAGGCCGCAGTGCTAACCACTACACCACCGTGCAGCCCATCATGAGATTCATTTAAAAAAAAAATTTTTTATTAGTATTTAATACAAAATATTTCGAACAAGAATTACTACAGGACAAAATGATGGATCTACATGAAGACAAGCCGTGGGTGAACATTCACACATTTGGGTTCTTTTGTACATTATGCTTGTTGACAACCTAAACAAATAGTACCTAACATGAAGATTGCATATGAATAAGCCAGGATTGTTCTATTTCTTTTCTATATCTTATACCTATATACCTATACCTATGTTTCTATATCTTATTAATCTTTATCTAGTGTTACAGTTAAACCACTAAAGGGGATACCAAGACTCATTCATACTGAAAGGGCTGAAAGCGAGCTTTACAGTCAGAGATGTAGTGTTTCCACTTAAGTGTTAAAAGTACGAGTCTATGTTCTGGATTACTGTCCGAAACTAGCAGAAACATGATGCCCACATCTGCTTGTTGATCTAATCTAATCAGTCACCTTTTGTGTCCCTCCCTGTCTGTGTTGTATTTATGTAACAGTTGGATCAAATATCACTTTCATCTATTGTTTTCATTTTTCGAATCACTTTTTGTTCTACTTTATATTTTTTAGAATAAACCACAACTCAGCTTCCTGTATGCATCAAACCAATTGAGCAATAAAATATTGTACAATCTACAAGCAGTATATTATTAATGACAAAGCTAAGTGTGACCTAGGGTAGGAGTGGAGAAGGTCTATGTGTCCAAACTCACATTTCATTAACAGACAATCACCATGTTTTGATTTTTCTCAAGTTTCTTATAATCTTTCATAGTTCTCAATGCTATGTTCTGTGCCAGGAGGGTGGACACAAAATGACTTGTGTTTTACTTACAATGAATGCCGGACTCAGACTAGGACATGTATAAAAAAATAAAAAGCCCTTTGTTCAATAAAGAAAGCCTTATCTATAAAGGTCAAGCATTCCTAGTAGCAAAGAGAACTACCCACATATCTTGCCTTTACGGCCAGGCTTTGGGATTTAACAGTATGTGAGTATATAGGGCATTCTCTCATGAAGGCATACTCTCTCTCTTATTAAATATGAATGTGGGCTTGTAAAGATGGTCATTACATTTAACTTCCATTAATTCCATCTTTTTTAGTTGTCTAAACAAAAGAAAATATCTGTAATTTTATCAAAATTATTCTCTAAAGAACGGCTCTTAGGTGCCACTACCACAGCTAATTCAGCATTATTTTTCTCCATAGTGTGTAAAAATCTGTAATTCAAAAGCTCAGCACTGACCCTGAGTTTTACTTTTCCTCCACAAAAAACACTTGGCAACTACTGTAGCAACTAGCACTAAACAGCAAAAGAGCATTGTAAAAAAAAAGAGAGGGGAAAAAAAGACTTCCTTCTTCAGTCTCAAGGAGCAGCTATAACCTTAGCAGAATCATGAAAGTTGACAGTTCATTTTTCACAGGGTCATAGATCGACGAGTCTTATAAAGTAATGGGCTTTTGGGAGCCGGCTTTATGAGAGCTAAGATAGTTAAGAGACATGTGGAGGAGATGGCACGGGGAACTGAGGTCCTGCTCTGACTCATCCAGGGTTATTCCCCCCATGCTGTGGAGCATGAGGGAGGCACTGCACTCGCAGTAATATAAACGTGTAATAAAGATTAATCTGTTGCTAGTCGCCAGGCTGATAGCTTCTAAACTTGCTTGAAATAAGGCTGAAATCACTTCAGAGCCAATCTGGAGACATTTAGTGAGTGTCTGAGATTCCTTTGTGGGTGTCAAGCAAAAGAAGAAAAAAAGGTTTATGTGTTTTTCCTCATGTGTTAGGTGTAGATGTGTATGCAGTGGTGGGAAAATTGAATCCATGTTTCAATTTGTTTTTGTATGTGAGCAGTTTTCTCCTGATATTGTTGAATATACAGTAGATTTGAGTTTTGTGGTGCTAGAAGGTGTTGAGCACACTCACCAGGTGCATCAGGCCTCTTCATGCCTCCTGAGGTCGCTCCGCCGCTTCCTCCTCCCAGGCCGTTGAATGAGGGCAGGCTGTCGTTGCTGTAGGCCCGGAGGACAGACAGCATGTTTATTTGCTGCTCTAGGTGGCTTTGCTCAGCTTTCAACAGTCCTGGCACATCTCCTGGAGACAGGAAGTCCAAGCCCTGCTGCCACTGATTCTCCAGTGGCAAAGTTTGATTCTGGGGTTGAGGAACCAGAGAGATGGGAGTCATTGCCGAGGAGGACACCACACTCCTTGGAGGAAGAGAGGAGTCATCTGGGAGTTGCTTGGGGTGGGTCTGATTGTAGTCAGAAGCTGAACTCCCCTCTTCTTCTCTCTCCATGTCCATTTGCTCATCTTCATCTCTTTCCTCTTCTTCCTCAGCTCCTCCCCTGTCATCTTCCTCTCCATCAGAGTGATTCTGCAGCGGTTGTCGCTTAGGGGTGGCTGAGGGGGTCTCACTGGGACTGTGCTCCCCAGTCTTTGCAATGTCTTCATCTGATCCAACGTGGTCATCATCAGCATCTCCACAGGAGCCTCTCTCACCGAACTGGTCATCTCCAGCTGCAGACGTTCCTCCAAAAGCCTGGCTAGGAAGTTCCAGACTGTGCTCTGCTTGGCCAATGTACCCCTGAATGCTCTGATTGGTTCTTGGAGATTCATCATACAAGCCACCAAACCTGCGGTAGAAGTCACTCTGGAAGGGATTGTATGGCTGCTCCATGTGATCTCCATCTCTCTCAAGAGCCACACCAGTGGTCTTGATATTGGAGGAGTGAAGGATAGAGGTGGTGGGAGAACCCTCTTGATGAATTTCTTTGCCTGTATCAGAGCGCTGAACTTGGGCCTTACTCAGATGGTTGGCCTGGAGGTGCAGAGCCATGAGCTCCAAAGAGGAAGTAGAGAAGGAGCAGAAGAGGCAGCCATGCCAGGCCACATTATCATGGATGGTGACTGAGGAACCAGGAAGAGACCCAGATGCAGACTCAGGTCGGACTGATACAGACAGATCTAGTGGTTCATACTGGGACCCAGGTTTGCCAGGCTTTGCATTCTGCTTAGCTTCAGCCTTATCCTCTCTGTCCTGCTCACTGGAAACAACTCGTTTGGCTTTCGGTTCGCCGTTGTCATGGTAGCGCTGGGCTGGGAGCTGTACTGGACTGTGTTTATCTTTAAGATCTTTCTTCATGGAGCTGAGGACGAAGCTGTCCATGAAAGCTTGGAGAGAACCTTGAAAGTGGACTCCATTTCCCATCATGCTTTGGTAAGCCCTGCTTAGGTCAGAAAAACTGGCAGCACTATCTGTTACTGTTGAGACCACAGCGGTTGGCCCATCAGCACTCTTCATGTTCTCAGTGGAGGAGGCAGAGTCAAAACGGCGGTCACCACGATCTCGGTCGTGTGAAGACATCATGCCAGCTGACGCCCACTGATGTGGCAGCAATGGACCTGCTCTGAAGTCCAGGTTGGGAGGCATACTCTTGAAAACATTACGGAGGACGTCTGGTCGGGCAAAGATGCCACCGCCTGGCTTTCCATGATCCTCTTTATGATCAGAAGAAGCGCTGTGGCCAGAAGTTGGGCCGGAAGCGGTGGAGCCATTTTGACGTTCACGATGGTGGCGCTCCAGGTGGTACTTCAGACTGGCAGACTGGGTGCCTGCATAGTCGCAATGAGGGCATCGGTAGGGTTTCTCTCCTGAGAAGCCAATGAAGAGACAGAGAAAAAAGAAAAGGGGAGAAAAGGAAAACAGTGAATAATTAACCTGCTTATTATATTAACTTGATATCAGAATCTATTTATTGGAGCAGGGAATGTGGACCCTAGGGTCATGTAACCTCCCTGAACAAAGAAAATTAGGTCAAAAGAACAAAAAAAAATGAAGGGAAAAAAAGGCATTTCATTACTACTATTGTAAAGAAAGGATATTGGCCTTTCATATCTGCCAAAAAGGCTATGGGAAATAAATTAGAACAAAAAAAAATTGTCACATGATAAAATAAAGCAAAAATTAAACAACAGCATGCATTCCACATCTTTACTCTTCTAGTCATCGACTCAGCTCCACTCGACAAGTGCATGGGTGTGTGTATAGCAATGGGGGTAGGGGTGTGGAGTAGGCATCTAAATATGGGTCGATCCAGCTCCGCCAAGTGAGCCATCACTCATATCAACACCATAAAACATTTCACCATATGGTGCTTTCAGTCCACTACAAGAGATAATATTTTCAGCTGACAACAAAACTGTCTAGATGCTGTGTGTTGGGCTGAGGACGCGGCTGGGTCTGCGTACGTGTTTTTTTCCACATATATGTGTGTGTGTGTGTGTGTGTGTGTGTCTGTGTGTGGTTGGTGTGGGGTCATCATGCCTGTGCTCTGGCTTTGCTGGCTGTCAGGCCTGTGCCTTGGCAATGGGAGTGCAATTTCTCTGACGTTCCCTATTCGCAGTTTATCTTCAGAAGTATAAATCAGCCACAACATAAAATAAACCTGACCACTGCCACACCACAGTGAACCCAGTGCAAAATATGAATAGGTCACTGCTGTGCAAAAATTATAAATTAATAGATAAATAGAATTAAATAGAAAGAAAAAATATGCATACAACACATGTGAAACACATGTGTCTAGCAGTGCAGCCCTGTGATGAAGAACAATATGATTCATTACAGGATATACAGATCAAAGTCATTTATATTACGATAAAAGATGGGTGAATCTGTTGTATAACATCTACATATGTTTATTTATTCTTCTCATCCATATTCATGAATATTCTTGATGATGGTATAAAACCAGCATTATTCTGCCAGAAGTGGATCTTCCATTGGAATGATACTTATGTTGAAATAGAACACATCCTGCTAGCAATTATAATAGGCTTGGAGTCTGAGCCAGATTTGGATTCATTAAACAATGAACAGAGAGAGAAAAATGCTAAGCTTGATTTTTTTTCCTCTTTTTTTTCTTTTAAATATATACATATAAAAAGTTCCTGGAGTGGAAATTCTGTTAGAAGTATAACAATGACTGTGTGTTAAGACAGTAAAGATTGGTGGAAAGAAATAAAAGAGGATTGCACGGTTACAGTGTTTGTATGCATATTCTATATATACAGTATACGCCAATAAAATGTTTGGATTATGCACATGGAAACCATTTTATAGAAGAAAAAAAGGCATTGTTACGCAAGGCTGGTTTGAATGATTTAAGTCGGGCTGTGTAGTAAATCATGGATATAATTAGCAAATGGCATACTGCTCAAGTAATTTATCATTATTTAGAGGGCACCATTCCAGAAAAAGACTCTGCGATCTGCAGACCTACTGCAGAGTTCTCAAATAAAGGGGCACAAACACCAACTCAATAGAATATTGATACAGAAGAGAAAAGAATAGGAAGCCATACAAAAGAAAATTGAAGGTAGAAATACTGAGGAGTGTAGAGAAAAAGAATCAGAGCGATACTAAAACTGAGAAAGAGAGCATGCCGTGATACAGATAACCCTGACTGAAGAAAGAAAGGCACTGACTTGATATCTTTTCTCTTACACAAGAGTGCCTGTGAAGCATAGAGTATATTTAAAATAAACCATACGAGATGAGTTTTTAACCCAATAAGTGCTTCTCCTGTGAGCTGCCGAACAGAGGCTCAGTGCTGATTTAATAAGGAAACGTCCCTGATGCAAATGATCATTCTCAATTCCTCTAACTGGACAAAATGATATTCTAGCAGCCAAATTAGACAGAAATTAGACTGATAAGATTTTTTTTCATCCTCTGTCTTTTCTTTCCTTATAAGAGGTTGTTAATGTTCATGAGGGAAAATAAAGATTAATGTACCATCTACATATCTAAAATGAGAATGAAAAGCATAGACAATTATACGTCTGTCACTGCCCTTTGATGTTTACAGAGTGTGCCAAACTGAAAATAAATACAAATGCCCTCAAAGAGTGATCACTCTTCGCCACATTTCCATTAAAATTCTGCATTCAAATATGTGGAGCAAGTGAAACAGACGACTTCGGCACTTCTGCCTCTCCTTGTGTTTATATACGTGTGCATGTGCACCATTTGGAATCTGCGCGAACACATGTTTATGCATGCGTGTCAGCCTGAGCCTGCGTGTATGTGAGTGTGTGTATGTGTGTGTTTGTGTCTTAGAGAGCCATTTGGACTGGCTAAGACATCTGCTCCATCATACGTCAGGGGCCTGGTGTGACATCTGGGGAATATACTGTATCCTGCCTTGCAACATTACACACAATTTACTGCTAAAGGTCATTATGTACCCGTTAATCCACTTTTAATTGATATCAGTGCAAACAGCACAACCTCCCAGCCACATGATGGATCATTTCTGCAGCAAAACCTAGGAAATTGCTATATGGTAGTTAAAAATAGAACGGTAAACTTTTTTTGCCGTTGTTTGTCTCCCGTTTATAGGCCTGCTTCAAACATTTTTAATGTCTCAGAAATGAATTCTAGATGGGTAAGAAAATAAACAACATACGTTTTTATTCTTACTGAACTTTGAAATGAAGAAACAAGAGCATTTAGGCAACTTCACTGTGGCTGTAAATCATCTTTCCTCTGACTGTGCGAGTGTCCTGCTCCTCTGTAGTGTTTCCGCTTCCTGATACATGCAGGGACTTCATCTGGCTTTGCAACATAGAAGCAAGTAAAGATAAATACCCCAAACCTGTACAGAGGGGCAATTAAAATAGCTTGATAGATATGACACACTGAAAGATGAATTTCCATTTTAGCCAGAAAGAGATACCTTAGAAATAAGGTATAAGGTTTCTGGGATACTACAATCAGGCCATTAGAAAAATAAAATCTAAGAAAACTTGGATTAATTTTCCAAACCAAGCAAAACTGTGATGCATACGGCAGCTCTCATGCTACTCAAAATTAGTCTTTTCTTTGTACAGAAAATGTGTTGATGAGTGTATTTTGCAACACCGCCGATCACTGATATATTAGAATAATGTTTGGACGACTGAGCAGAGTGCAGAGACAAATCATGGTTTTAATCTTTGTTAGAGGAATCAGTTCATACGAGTCTTTTTATGGCAACTGTTGACAATAAAACTTTAATATTGCCTCCTTTTTATCCTTTAGGTAAGTAGTTAGTGGTGAACTGACAATGCTGATATTGTCAGGACTAACTGTTCAATTACCAAAGAGGGGAAAATCACACCATAAATGCATTGCATATTCACAAGGGAACTTTGGATATTAAGTGCGCTCTACAGGGCAATATTAAATCTAACACTCTTACTGTATTAAAGACATTCGATGGCAGAGGAAGGAAATGGAGAAAAAAATTGGAAATGCACTAAAAAAAATTTCAGGAGGGAGATTATCTTAGATAGAAGGGAATGGAAGAGAGGGAGGGGGCCCAAAGGAGTGAGAGCAATAGAGAGGGAGATCACAGGTCCCTCTTGATTCATCCTGATTACAAGGTTAGGTTAAGGTTAAGTGACATGGGCAATCCATGCCTTTTCTCTCTCGCTGTCTCCCTTCCTTTCTCTCCCCCTCTCCTCATTTAAAGGTGAGCCAGGACTCTTACTGGTTATGTGCTTCTGCCTGAAGTTATGTGCAGCTATTGTCAAGAGCAAGGACCTTTTTATTTTTTACACACAGCTGCTTACTGCTAAATAGTGCCTTGTCCAGAAGGGGACAATCTGGGCCTCTAATTGCTGTCACTGAAGCCTAGATTCATTATGTGACTTTCCCATTAAAATGTGAGCATTAATTTGTATAATGAAATATCACCCTCTGCAGTGTGTTCATTAGCTTTGGCCCCACACTGTAGTGCCACAGTCGCACAATGTTAGCTACCTAGAAAACTGTGGTTAATTTTGCTAATGGATATTTTCCCACTCGCTGTTCAAGAGGAAATTAATACTGTAACATTAGCTCTTTAACTTTTGGAGAAATTTAAATTCACTTCATTCCTTTCAAGCTGGTGTTAGGCGCTCATTAATCTCTGCGTTGCATTGCACATTGTTGCCTCGACCGGCTCGGTAAGCAACTCCATTGTGTCAGTCACTTTACATTAGACAGAGAAGAGCTCGCTTGTCATCTGCAAATTTCACTGCATTGTCACCAGAGCACAGAGAGGATCTTCAGCTGCTGCAAAAGTCATCTCGTGGATGTAGTCAGGATGTCACAGTGGAGCTGCTATGATTAGGCCATAGGAATGATTTAAAGGCAACATGTTGGGGATGCATCAAGCATTTTTTTCCCCTCATGTGTGGAAGGCACAATGCTAAAACTGTGCTTTGATAGGCCCACGTCCAAGGATACATTCCAGTCCAAAAGACAACATCCTTTCTAAACTTCCTTATTTTTGAGTAGGTGGCTCCACATGAGGTCTTTCGGTTTCTTGTATGTTTAAATATGAAAGAATGAATGTAAAATATACAGTTAGAGAAATCAGATCAGCCTACTGCTGTGTTTTTCCAAACGAGTTAACACCAGGCCAGGGTTGAGGTCTTCACTTCCTCTGTGATGAAATATGGCCGTCATGGGTATTTTTACTATACTACTCAAAGCAGCCATAACTCAGCTCTCTAACCAGCGGATATCAGATGCCTTATAAAACCATCTCCAGGTTGTGCAGTGTTCTGAGACAGCTAATCTCTGAGCTGCTTGTAGTTCTTCAACTTACATTATGTCTTGCAGCAAAATGCAATATGAGCTTTCTATTCAGGAAATAAAAGGACATGAACAGGTTTAATTTTTAGCTATCCTTCTCAGATGTAAGGGATTTCCATTTTCAGAAAATGAAAAATTTTTTTTAACTTTATTGCTTCTCAAGAATTACCCAAACATTTTACCCAAAGATTTGTCTCAATGTTCCATAGGATTTAGAAGCTAGAATCATATGAGATTGATTGTTCGGTCTATGCAGTGGCTGCTACTGTATGTTTTTGTCAGGTGTCAGGAGTGTAAGAGACCCAGGGATAGGCGGGGACCAGAATCTGAGAATTCTTTCCTCATTTGATAGTTTGTCTTTCATGTCTTTCATGTCATGATTTTATATCGCTTCACTATCTTATTGTTAAACTGTTCTATTAAAGTGTATAAAACATTAATACCAAGGCAGCTCAAAAACTTATGGAAGAATATTTCCATCATCCACTGTTTATTCCCATTTAGTCCAAAGCAGCGTCGCTGGCAGATGCAGTCTATCTCAGGTGCTATCAGGTGAATGACAGTGTAGACCCTGGACAGGTAACCAGTCCATCACAGAGCATGAGCATAAAAAGAAAGTGAAAAATGTGCTAAAATATCAGGACAATCACTCAACTTTTTAAAAAAACTTGAAGAGCTAAAACCACCAAAACTGGCCACCACAATCCAAAAAATGGCATTTTAAAATATTTTAAAATGTTTAAGGTAGTGTTTGGAAAAAATATTAAAATAATTGTTTAAATTCACCAAGTCACTAAACTGAATGCTCACAAAATGGTATTAATGAAGACTGTCCACCGCCTCAGTGGGTATCCATGGTGTAAGCTGTCCTCTGTACATCCTAACTGTGACTTTAACCTGGATATTTAGTGGGGCGTTCGCACCAAGCAGAGGACTAGAACCCTGGCTACTGTCCACGGTCCACCTCATTACTCAGATGGGAGACATAACCTCCCAGCAACAACCAGTGGGCAGGCTATCCCAACATTCCCTGAGTCCTGGTTGGTGAGATGTGTGGACAGACAGCACGGAGCTCGAAAGGATAGGACGGTTGTCTGAAAACTAAAACTATTAGGCACACCATCTCACGCATATCCCTAAACTGTGGACAGGCCGGCTTTGTTTTGGCTTGAAAGTTATTGAGAGTTAGAGAGTGTGAAATTGCCCTCTGAGTGATGTCATTGGAGGACACTGAACCCTTGTTGTGGTAATTAGAGCTCAATGAAATGATGAGTTGAAAAAAAAAAACAGAATAACAATGGCCTTAAGCCTAAATGAGGGACTCAGTTAGGAAACACATATTCCTACTCGTGAAAAGCTCCCTCAATTTGGATTTATGTCAGTTTGGAGAAAATGTGTTTCAATCCAATGGCTGATAAGATTGCACAGAGAACCAAGGTTTGTGTACTGAACAAGATTATTTCTAAGGATGACAATAGCAGATTATGGAACTGTTGAGCTGGGATCACTGACTTTAAATGATACTGCTTTATTTCAGGACATTTGGAAAATGTGATCAAGAACGTATGGGATTCAGATTATTTCTTTCTTTCTTGCATTCTTTCTTTGATTCTTTCTTTCTCCAATGTTCTCATTTACAAAACAAGCGATTGATTTATCTGCATCATATGTATCATATCCCGACGAGATTCTGATATGTGATTAGGCCAGTATTTAGAAACCAATATGTCAGCCTAACCCCAGAAGAAATGAAGCACAAGTAATAAAGTAAATGTTGTAGAAGCAGAAGGAATGCTTTTTATTTTGCCTGAGCAGGGTTCATGAAAGCAGAGTTACTGACCTGTGTGTATCCGTAGATGGACTTTGAGATGATGGGAGGTGCGGAAGGACTTGCCGCAGTAGGGGCAATCCTTGGAAGATGAGCCTAGACATCGCTCACGAACTTGGGACGGAGGCGGCTGAATGCTCCCCGCTGCCTTCCCCAGGTCCTCCCCAACATCTGGAGACAGCACAAGGAAGCAAAGACACATGGGAAGCATGTTTAGTGCCACTACAAACCGGCAATCCAAACATCTGAACATAACACTTTTATTTCTTTTTCCTTTGCCCGCTGTCTGGCTCTTATTGTCCCTCCGTTCCTGTGCTCAATGTGCAAACTCAGTACAAAGTGAAATGCATCAAATGGGTTCATGGGCCAAGCTATTTTCTTCACTGACAGAACGCTGACAGTTCATAAGCTTTTCAGATTTTGTAGAAGCACTATGGCTCTGAGACGCAACCCCTGTTAACTCAAGCACACACACCCTCTGCACCACCGCCGCCTGCCTTTTTCTTTTTTTATCCCTGCTATAATCATCATTCCTATTAAGCATATGCTGGATCACAGAGAAAATTAACAATGGAAAACAAGACAGACAGAAAGCAAGAAGAAAAGAGAGAGTGAGAGAGAGATTCGGCTTTGTCAGCATCGCAGGATATCCTTGCGTCTCCTCCTGCGACCTGATTTTGACAGGTAGCTGTCGGAGATATGATAGGGTGATAACAGTTCTGACCCAGCCCTCCGCCACTTCCTCCGCATGCCAAAAAACGATGATGCACAGTTTAGTGCAACAGCAGTCTGTTATCAACACAATCACCCTCCGAATATGAATCTAAAGATGAGTGACGACAACCTGGGAATGTGTTGACAGCAGCATAATCTGAGGTGAGAGTGTCACCATCAGATTGCACACGCTGGCCTTGTACTGATGCTTAAGAGCCTGTGATGTGCAGCATTTAAAAAGCTGAGCAGCAGTTAAGTTGGGAAAAAAACAAAACAAAAACAAAATGAATTAAAAGAGAGAGATGACTTGTATGTTGAAGCTGTAAAATTAGAAATATCTGAACAAATTCCAGTAGGTTTTGATGAGCGTCACTGTGCAGGAGGTTCAACATCAACCCACACAGCACAGAACTGTCATGAGAGATTTACAGATTTCAGAGCAAAGTATTATTTCTTTAATTGTGGTTTTCTCTCACTCTCTTGCTTCATCTTTCTTTTTTTTCTTTATTTGTGGGACAGCTGCAGTTCTCCAAGGGTTTAGTCATACAATATGTGTACTGGTTCAGCACTAATATTACTGAACATTGTGCTCCTGAGCAACAGGGACACTGAACTTGTTTTGCATGACACACTGAGTGCACATATATTTATATTTAAAAAAAGTATCTATTTTCCAATCAGGCGCATGACTTGGCATGTGCATGAAAAGGGACTAAGCCAAAATGAAAGACAGAAAAATAAGAATGAAAATCGAGCAATCTACTTAGGCAACTGTGGCAAAGGATTTTAACAAACGCCAAATCTTTTTTCTAAATCTAACCCCCACCCCGTTCCCCTCTCCTGTGTTGCAGAGTTAAATAAGGTTTACAGAATGGAAAGACCCAAGTCAGCAAGTCCTCTTCAACACTGACACTAAACACACAACTCCATCCAGCTATGCTGCTATCAGGCTGAAGGCTATTTATCACAACCGAAACTGAAAGGCAACCTAAATGTAAATGTGACAATACGCAGACACTAAATACCAGCTGCCTCTACTTGGGTTATACAGCTGCGCGGCTCATTCTGCAGCCTGCTACAGCAGGAAGACAGACAGAGGGAGAGGGTTTTAAAAGTAGATGCTTAACTGTGGATCTTGATTTAAATCTTACAGTAAGCGCGATTGTCCGTTATAGAACGTGTGACTGAGAGTTGGCAGCCTGAGATTTCATTTCGATGAACAAAGCTATAGTAGAATTTGTTTGGTTGTTAAAATAGCTGCAATTACACCCAAATTTACAGGTTAACATGCAATTTCATTTGCAATATAATTTCAGCATTTTATTATTATTTTCAAATTTAATTCAGATACGTTTCTAATATGCCCTTTAATAGGAAATAATTAAATAATCAAAACATTTACAATTCCCCCAATACTCAGTCCAGGACTGCACCATACTGTCGCCATAGTCGTCTGCTCATAAACATATTTTGAGTGGTCTACTGTACAGATCCCTTTTTGGCAAAGATTCCCAGCATCATGTAACAGACACTGGCCCACCTGCCCACCCCAGATGGGGCTAAAATTAAAAAATCCAAAACACAGATTAGAAACAGGACAAACACTAGACACACATACACACAAACATCTCTCTCTCTCTCTCTCTCTCTCTCTCTCTCAAACACACAGACAGACATGTCCTTGTGTGTCAGGGTTAATAGTGCTCCTGTAAGAGGAAGACACACTACTGAGAGGATGAGAGTGTGCTCTCCTGGCATATAACAGCTCTTCAATAATAAATGGGCTTCACACGTTACCGGGCACAAACACACGCACACACATACACACAGACAAAGTACACAATGTTAGGAAAAAAAAAACACAACTTTGGGTGTGCTCTCTTTGCTCTTCTTGTAAGTGTGTAACTATGCAGTATGACTGTAGGCACACATGCATGTGGCAGCAAAATGCACATCATTCCTGGGCACCGGCTGAGTGTCCAGCATGCATGTCTTTAATCAGTTGACTGATCCGTAGCTTTAATGCGGCTGTTCCAATTACTGTAAAAGTCATCCTGCTCCATATAACCACAAATATTGACACTTTATTGCACAACACATTTATGACATTTTGAAGGTCACATTGTATATTAGGCATCACTGTTCACACAGGGGGGTGTGTGTGATGTGGGAAGGGAGTCTTGAATCGCCTGTTGACACTCAGCTGTAACTATCCTCCGAGTATTGATTTCCACTCCTCGTCTTCTCTTTTTTATGCAAAGCTTTGGTGTAGGAGACAACATTTAAGTGATTGTCACAGGTGAGTCTTTGGCTTTTTTATGTACAAGCTGCTAAAGGCCAGCTGCTATTATGTCTTCACAAAAGATTTGAAAAGATCGGGGTAGCGCACATTCATCTTCTTCTCCTCTGGCACCTCTTCTTGGAATGGCCAGAGATTTGGGTTGAAAATTAGGGAGAAGAAGTGGCCTTTAACTGAGATGTTTATTTATTTATAATTCATACAGGCATTAAAAAGAAGGCAAAAAGACAAAGAAACATAAGGTTTTTCGGTCGCATGTGTGTATGTATGTGTGACACAATCTAGATATCTTCTATTTGGCGTTTTAAGTTAAGTTTTGACATCATATTCCTATCACGCTTCCAAGTTTTATTCAAATGTCAAAGGTTCCTGCTGCGTTGCCATGTTTTATTTCAACGAGCCTCAATTTTCAGCATTGATCCCCACAAACGATCAGCGCTCACATCAAAAATACAATCACTAAAGAATAGCTTATAATAAAATATTGAACCCACTTTTACTTTTGCCAAATGCTCCCATCCAGCTTAAACGTTCAAACAGTTTTTCTGTATTGTCTTTGAGCCCATCGCCTGCCTCTACCCCAGGAAAAAACATGACAAACGCACAACTGTGAATGTGCTAGTACAAGAGTATCACAGAAGGGAAAAAAAGAAAAATACATGTATAATTCAGTTGTATCTGATCTGAGACCAGCTCCTCTCCCCTCTGCCTTTACTGGTGTCACGGCAGTGTAATGGAACATGCCAGAACAAAGGCTCTGAGATCAGATTGGAGCAGAGTTGAGCAGGCCATCTGGGAGGCAGGCTGAGTATCAGTCACTCTGCCTGCTGTCTGCTGCACTCACACTCATGTACGCACACTTCCCCTCTGACTAACTGTGTGCTAGAGTGCAAATGCGTGTGTAAGTGTGTGTGTGTGTGTGTGTGTGTGTAAGACACCTCACTCCCTTCTGACTGCGCGTCACCAGAATCTTGCAACAACCAAAGCTTCGCCATCGTGGGGATACACCACCTAGGCAGCCTCAACGACTGTGACAAATCTACAAATTGATATGGATCTTCATGTGTGCATGTGTGTCAGTCTTCTTGCGGGCACCCATGGGAGAGCCAACGCTGCCTGGCGACCACACCCAGTTCCCATTAATGGAGGACAAGAAAACAAAAAAGAAAAAAAAAGGAAAAAAAATCATCATCAACAACAAAATAACCAGCAAAGCAACTGTGTGTGCATTTATGGTGCCAGGGGTTCAGGCTGGTGGGGGCAACGGACGGAGGGGGGGGTTGCCAGTTCGTTAATGGTGCTCTTTCAATCACACTTTGCACTCTAAACGCTCTGTGGTTTTGATTAGTATGATATCACTTTCAGGAAATAAAACTAGGGGGTAAAAAGCACATCAGTCATAAAAACACAAGATGTTTTGCTTTTTGCTCGGCCATTATTCTAATGTGTCACGTGACTCCTGTCGAAGCCCATCGTCTCTCCCTGTAGCCAAATAACTGATTGGGGAAAGGGGGACTGTGTGTGTGTGTGTGTGTGTTAGTGGG
>JAVQJG010248944.1:0-20431 GCA_036024015.1 Craterocephalus amniculus | reverse complement strand
GTTTGTGTTGTGTTTGTGTTGTTTTGTTTGTGTTGCCTTTGTGTTGTGTTTGTGTTGTGTTTGTGTTGCCTTTGTGTTGTGTTTGTGTTGTGTTTGTGTTGTGTTTATGTTGTGTTTGTGTTGCCTTTGTGTTGTGTTTGTGTTGCCTTTGTGTTGTGTTTGTGTTTGTGTTGTGTTTGTGTTGTGTTTGTGTTGTGTTGTGTTGTGTTTGTGTTGTGTTTGTGTTTGTGTTTGTGTTGTGTTTGTGTTGTGTTTGTGTTGTGCAGAGTGAGTCTGCAGTTTCTCAGCTCGTCCCGGCGCTCGCTGATGCGCCCATCGGACCAATGAGAGCGCAGGACGGAGAGGACAGCGGAGACGAGGGCGGGGGTGCTTTTAATGCTGATTAGCTGCGTCCGCCAGCCCCCAAACCCCCCCACCCGCAAAACCTCAGAGATGATGAGGTGAGCGATGGACACAGGATACCGTTTCCTAGCAACTGCCATCGACCTGCCTGCCGATCAATCGTCAGACTTCTGCTGAAGGCTGACGAAGCTCGTCCTTCTCTTCCTGTTAACTCCGCCTGTCTTCGCCTGACGCTGTGGCGGTCTGTCAGCAAACCGCCCAAAGCCACAAAGAGGAGGATCATAAACGCCTCAGTGTGCAGGTGTCTAACAGCTGACTGCACCTGCTGTTGTTGGGCTCAGCAGGAGAGTTTATCTCTCTATCTCTATCTCTCTTTTCTTCTTCCTGTCCCTCCTGATGAGATCCAAATCCATACAGAGGGACAGAAAGGTCCCCTCCCCCCTTTCCTTATTTCAGCTGCATGACATTCAGCATCTCCTCACCCCTCTCCGTCCATCTCTGCGTAACCTGAGCCTCCCCCCCGGCAGAGCGACTGTCTAATGCTGCCTCAGATAAGCCTCACAGTTAAAACCAAACTTACTTTGGCTCATAAATGACCGAAACAAGCTAACTCTGCTTCCTTTTCCAGTTTACTATTTTAAAGTCAACCCTTTTTTTTTTATGACGGCCAATGTTTCCATTTTTAGCCAGCAAACCTTTGTTTTATTCTTCCAAACTATGAATGAACTAAAACTGGACGTGATGGGCTGATTTGCAGTGAATGCAGTGCGAGGTGAGGAAGACATTTCCTGGCCTCCCCTCATGCTTCGTTCTGCAAAGATGAAAGAGGAGGGAAAGCGTTTGGATGCGGGTGTTAAAGGTTTCGGTGAGGGGTGTCAGGGGTCAACGGCATTTGCACACACCTGCTGTTTCTGATGAAGAGGATTAGCCTGGGCTCACGTGAGCCTGAATGGCCTGAGCCCACCCTGGTGCCTACAGACACCCCCACTTTCCAGCAAAGAGAGCACAGGTTGTCACAAGGGTTTCCTAAATTCTCCTTTTACAAAGAAACTTACAGCGGTGGACAGCTTTTTAGAAAGTACACAGGACATCAGCTGAACTCTGCCACTGCTCCGGTTTAGGCTTTGCTTTGTTCCAGCCTTGTTTTATGTCTCACACGGACAATAAATGCTCCGTCTCCTGGGTAATTTCACGGCGAGCTGCTTTTACATTAAGCATTAGTCCATCTCCGCTACAGAACAAAGACAAGGTCTCCGTGTTGACAGAAAGGAAGCACGTCGAGTATTAACTCGGTTACTAAACAGCGAGGGGAAGAGGTCCCCTTTAAAGTCTGTTTACACTTTTAAGCCAGAAGATCTTAAATTCCCAAATAAGGTAAAGAAAGAAGGTCCAGCTGTGTGAGCATGAGATAAAGAAGGAAAATAAGGCTTTACGTGTCGAGCATTAAGAAGAATTAGAATTTATTACAACCTGGATCTTGCATCAAGCTTGTAGTCATAAAAAGTGACGGCGGATGCTGAGCGGGGCTTTACAGATGTGCCTCCTCAAAAACCTGAACCGTACCATAATTCTGCACGATGACAGCAAGCGGGGTGTGCTGGCTTTCCATCTGAAACCAGAAACACTTGCTTCTGGTCTGGCTACAGCGCTGCCTTCCTGTGAGAGCGTCCTCATCGTGTCATCTGCTGGACTTTCCCAAAGTGTCGGATTGCTCTTTTAAACAACCACATGATCGAGATCATGCTCTTACGAGACGGTAAAAGTGAAACTTAAGCATGCCGCAGATCTCAGCGATCACCTGAGGCTTGTTCAGTTATCACTACTGTAAGAAAAGCTGCACAGGAAGGTGCAGCAGGCACGACTACAGCCGTCTCCTTGGAAGCAAAACATAAATAAACCTTTTGCACAGGAGTGTAAATGGCCAAACATAGGATTTCAGTTGCGATAATCTAAACGAAAAAACAGAAGTAGCTCTGCATCAACCTTCGGAGTGACATCCCACCGTCACAGGAGAATAAAGCAGCGAGTGTTTGACGTGAGCGACCCGCCTGCTGTCAGCCAGGCGCTGCAGAGGGACGGAGCCCGGCCCAGAGCCGTGCGATCTGCCGCCACAGCTCTGCCTTTCTTCTGTGACATGACGGAGAAGTTATCAGGTTTGAAAAAGCCCCGGCTGAGATGAGGGGACGGGGAGGGAGGAGAGAACAGAGCGGCCTTCCTGCTTCAGAAACAATAGCAAAAAGCAAAAAGTCTCACAGAACGAACCAAAACAACAACAATGTGCAAAGTTCTCTCATATAAATAGACGACAGTCACTGCTTTGTAGAGCACCACGGGAGGCAGGAGGAGGTCTGCTCATGTGTGTGTGTGTCCAGGTGTGTGGAAGACGTAATTTATGTGTGATTTTAGTGTGTGTGTGCTGATGTGTGAGTACAGTATCTGCATGGATGGACTACCACATGTTCTACGAGCCGCTGAGCACAGAGACGAGGGTCGGAGGGGTCGGTGGAGGGGGGGGTATGTAAAGTCCGGTTCAAGTTGAAAGTCCAGTGTCTGCTGGGCGGGGTCAGACCCAGTCCTGCAGCGAGCGCTTGCAGTGCACCAGCAGGCGGGGGGCCCCTTTGCTCTGCAGCGTGTTGATGATGGCGTAGATGAGGCCCAGGATGCACAGCACCAGGACCAGCGGGATGGTGACCATCAGAATGTTCATGGTCCTCTCCTCGCTGTCGTCCACCTTCAGCACCACGTCCACCTCGTTGGTGTCTTCCTCCCGGCCTTCCCGGTGGTCTTCGTCCTTGTCGCCGTCCGACCCTTTGCCCGTGTCCCTGTCGGCCCCGTCGCGGTCGGCCCCGTCCCGGTCGCGGCCCTTGTCTCCGTCCCGCCCGGCGTCCGGGTTGAACGGCGGCCGGTTCACGTCGGGGTATTTGCGGCCTGAGTCGGTGTCTCGGTCGGGATCCAGATCCACGCTGCAGCCCATGAAGTCTCTCAGGATGGACTTGGGGTAGCCCGATTCACTCTTCATACGGTGGTTGTCAAACTTCCAGTACTTGGAGCCCTTGTAGAAGATGGTGTAGGCTGGGAGATGAGAGAGAGAACAAGAACCACATAAATACCACGACATGAGATGAGTGACTTTCACTGTCCCTCTGCTGCAGGGCCACACCCTGATCCTTTGTTTCAGACATCTCTCTGTCTGCCACACACACACACACACACACACACACACAAGAGTCTATGGTCTGGTCTCAGCTCACCCCCGTCATCGCTGAGGAAGGCCCCTTTGGGAGTGGAGGGCACGGAGGTTCCCCAGACGCTGATTGACTTGGGGTATCCTCTGTCCACCAGGCGGGACTGCTCGTTGAAGCGCCAGTACCTGCACACAGCAGCGCCGTTACTGTTTACCGCCTCTCTAAACAAAACCTGACGGAGGCCAGTCCGTACACGGCCTGTGTGAAGTGTATACAACATTTACAGCTGTTCTCAGTACAAACACCCAGTGTCAGTGGTGGGCTCGTTTTCCTGAGTGTGAATGTGTTTCTGAGATGAGCAGAGAACAGGATGTTCAATAATCTTTGACTTTCTCTGCAAAGAAGCTGCTGCTGTTCCTCCTGGATGCACAGGGAACGCTGATAATCCTACAGACTAACAGTCCTACAGGCTGATAGTCCTTTCTAAGAATAATAGAAATACACTGAATATCTATAAAAACTTACATTTTGTTGCTCAGGTCTAGATTCAGCACCATTACTGTATGTGACCACAGTGAGCGGTCAGCTGACTGTGTGAATATAGTGAATGAGCAGGTTATTGATGGCGCAGCCATTTTCCAGGACGACACCAGCAGGATTCATGGGGCTCAGACTGTGAAAGAAGTTCAGGGAACATGAGACATCTTCTCTCATATCGAGTCCAGACCTGAACCCATAAATTAACCAAATGTGGATGGATATAAATGTTGGGACATCGCAGAACGCTGCAGTGCTCAAACGTAAAGCTTCCTGCATAGAAATATGAGTGACTCTTTTAGACGGACATGCAGCTCATCTGATGCTGATGATAATCCCTGCAAATATCTCTGTTTGCTGAGGAGGAAACACAGGTTTGCTTTGAGCGTCTGGTCCACATGCAAACACTGTTTTCACAGATCAAAGTAATCTAAGCCAGTGAGAAAGCATCAAACTACTGTGTTTGCAGTGCTGTCATGCCGTCGGATCATCAGCAACTTCCTGGCTTACATTGTGTTCGCCTTAGTTTGACACTAACTATGATCTACAAATACAGTTTTTGGTGTTTGCAATTAAAAACCAAAGTTACTTGAGGAACGGAGGCAACACAATGAGCCCCAGAGATTCCTGCAACATAAACCAACAAAGAGCCAGCTGCAAACATCGTCCCTCTGAGACGGGACCCAACCAGACCAGGGCTGCAGCCAACAAGGATTTGGCTGATTGTGTAATCGTAAAGAGGAATACTTTTGGCTCATTGGGGACTCGATCAAAGACTAAATTCTGTGCAGTCTGTTGGTTTCCTTACATAGACTGTTAGACATTATGAAATGGCCTGCATGAATCAATGTAAGACAATCAGACTGGCTTGACCTGATCGCCTGAAGCGCCCTGAGAGGATGTTGTGAACTGGTGCTAAACAATTAAAGTTGAATTGAATTGTATTAAGAAATAAAATTAACTAGTATTCCCACATATTCTTCATAAAAAACAGAATATTAGTTGATTTTAACAGCTTTCAGACTACTTCTGCTGTGATGGGCGAGCAGAAGAGAGGAAGATACGGTAGCAGTGCCTGTGCTGCAGGTGGTATTTCATCAGTATTCAGGCTTCACTTGTCAAACAAAATGAACTAAAGTCGCTTCTTTTGTAAAAATATGGAGCAGAAATGAAAAAGTAGCAAAACTTTCCAGCCCAAGCCAACAAGCTTGACTAGCATCCGTCACACGCAGCAATCAAAGCGATTTACATTAAGATGCAAACATAAAACATGAGCTGCTGTTTGCTCTGAAACTGCTTGTGGAAACTGGCTGCAGCATAGAGGAAGTGTTATTGTGATGAGATAATCCACCTTTACAATAGACACACTGTACAATGTTTTTGCTTTTCTTTCCTTTTGGATTGGACAGTTTTTTTTTTGTCTTTTTCTTGGATGCTTCTTTTTCTGGTTTCCTCCATGGCCTGACACAAACATAACGCAGCAAGTCAGCACACAGTGACGGTTATAGCTGCTGATGTGAAGCAGTGACCACTGAATAAAACACATTCATACGGATAAAACGATGCATTAAAGCGAAATAATTTGCATCGTGAATACTTTTGTAATTCAGTTACTCAGGAAATGATTTTATGCTCAGAGTGATGGTGAGGAAATATGATAGTGCTGTCAGAAACATTCTGCCCATGCAGCTACACAACCACTAAGGAGATTTCATGTGGTAACGAGAAAAGCTTGGGTTGGAAAATAATACGGTGAGTATGAACCAGTATGTACAGGGCCTGATGTTGTGTTCATCATAACAGAATTAAATAATTATAATAACACCTTTTATTGTTTGGTCAAGGGATGTTACGATTGTATATTTACATATATTATAAAATTATATATTATATATTTTCGTGGTATGATTATTGTACCAATTATATATTATGATCATCAGAATTATTATTCGTTAATTAATTTCCCAACTTTATTACTATGCAAAATTCCATAAATGCATTTTTAGGGCTTTAAACTTTATCTACTCTATTTTATTTATTGATACTAAATAAACTCTATGGCAACAAAGAAAATTTTAGCTTATGATATAGAAGGCTAAAGATCTATCTGCTCTTCTTTCATTAAAATACACTACCAGTCAAACATTGAACACCCAAGAAACCCAGATAGTGTCCAAGTGTGTCCAGATCTTTGATTTCAGCAGGATAGAGGAGAAACATCCTGAAGACGAAGACACGAAACATCTAACTATGTTTTTCTTGTTTGCACTGATGACAAACAGACAGCAGCAACTCCACGTTGATTCAAATACGTTTGAACAGCAAAGCTATTCATCAATAAAAGTTGTTTTCTTTCTGTCTAATTTAGTTCTCTATCTCTGATGTACTGTATGATGGAACATTTAGGGAACGCCAAAGAAATCCTCTCGTTGTTTTACACAAAGAGAAAACTGCAGAAAACACATGAACGTTTAATATGGTGTTACGTTACGATCATGTTTACGTCATTTAACCCATGTATGTTAACTTTAGCGTCCAGAGCTGGTGGTGTTTCTGCTGGAGGTGAAACATTTTCTCAGTTTTCCTCCTTCCACTGTAACTTTTTCATGTCCTGCTTTCCAGCCTGGTGAGTCGACCTCCACAGTGACACCTTGGTCGTTTTTCACCAACCAAAGAAATCCTACAGGGAAAACTTTATCTGTTTGTTTGGAGGTAATATAAAACCTCCTCTGCTATTCTCTCCAACTACACACGTCTTTTGTCTAACTCACACAGAAGGAAAACAAAGCAACACGTGTGCAAAAGCATGCATTCATTCAGACCAAAGAAGAGGGAGGAATGAGAGAAAAAGTAAAAAAAGAGGGAACTTCCTGAGGCGTAGGTCCCTATAATCACTGCTGATACGGTTCAGATAAAATCTTTATGGAAAGTGACGAGGATGAGGGATCGCAGTTCATTCATACAATTCCTATTACATTCATACAAATATACACACAGTTAATAGTGAAATCAAGTAATCGTGACATCTCTAGTCTGTGGTATGAATATGAGAACACATCCTGTATCAGACAGGTTGACATAAAAAATATGATGTTTTAAAACCGGTTAGCAGGGGAATAACAGGAACTTCATGTGAAGCTGGGAGGTGAAAGGTTACTTACAGATCTCCTTGGAAGAAGTAAGTGAAGCCGGTTGGCTCCCACCAGATGGCCGTGTCTATGCGGTCGTACGGGATATCCTGGCCATATTCAACCAGCTCTTGAGGGTAGCCCGGTTCTAGGTTTGCCTCCCGGAAAAGCCAGAATCTGCTTCCTGGAAAAAACAGAAAATAGAAATCCTCATTCATCCATATATGAAGTTATTACACGTCCACTCCCAGTCCCAGCCCTCACACACTCTGGAAAATGTAATACGGGATATGGGACGGACACCCGGATCCTGCAAACATGTGGATCCCGAGAGGGACAGAAACATGTGCTCATGCGTTGCATTCGCTGGCAGTCCTGCATAAAAACAATCTGACCTTCACACACACTTGTACATGATAAGAATGCAGTAATGATTTGTTGGCGAGCGATCCAACCCCAGCAGGAGCGCGTACGACATCATTGACTGGGAGTTTGGGTTCGGCCTGTAATTATCCATTAGGAGTGGCTGTTCTGGTGTCAGTTCTCGCTGAGGGGAAGTTTTACTGTATTTTACAGTCTTGGACCGTGGAGGAGGGGTGGGGGGCTCCGTTCCTCCATTACATCTCTTTTTGGCTTGGTTCTGCTTCCCCCCAAACCACCCACCCACCGACGGCCCCCGATGGGAAACTCTAGGCTTCACTTCACAGCTTTCAGAGCGTCAGAGACCAAAACATTTCATTCCCTCTTTCCATTTATTTCAACTCTTGTATGACAGCTGGGATTCTTTCAGTAATAAGAACTGAACAGCAGCTGTCCCACTGACATGGATAAAGACAGCATGCTGCTGCTCTTACTTCCCGGCTCTGCCTTTCACCTGATAAAATCAAAGAGCTTTCACAGATCTGTTGTTTGTAGTGCTTCAGCTGTAGCCTGGTTAAGAAGGTCTGAAAGAAACATTTAAGCAGATTCATTTGACAATTATAAAAGTGTATGTTTACCTCATACATCTACCGGGCTAAAAGGTTCTCTGAAGGCCCACCAAAGGATCACTAATGCTGCACATATGCAGGAATCTTCAGTCTGCAGGCCACAGTCCTGCTGTTTTACATGTTTCCTGCTCCAACACACTTCATTTAAATGAAATGGAGCCAACAGCTCGTCACGTTCTGCTCACCCATGGATCAGTATTTGTAAAAGCATCTAAAACTTGTTGGAGTCGATTCGCCCTGTTCCAGGCTAAATATGTGTATACTGTAGATGCAGCGTTCTGGTCGTCTTCCCCATCCTGTATGTGTGTTTGGTTTGTTTTCAGAGAAGCTTGTAGATACACAGGAAGCAATCAGAGCCGTACCACCAGAAACCTGAGACACTGTTGAGCAGTAAAAAGACGAAGAAGAAGCCATGATGCATTTACTGACCACGGAGTCCACTGTTCTCCTTCTTTTCATGTCTCTAAGGACACACATCATCATGATGTCCTCCACCGTCACCATGTTTGTTTTTATCTGACGTCAGAACGCGGAGATGAACAGACAAGGGGGAGTCTGTGAGCAGAGACGTCTGACAATGTTGGAAATAAATAAAGCCATTCATGGATGTAAAAGGAGCTTTTATGGATAAACTGTCATTCATGCTTACTTTCCATATGTAAACCTGTCCATACGATTATAACACAGCAAACATGGTGGAGGTAGAGCAGCTCCAGATAATGTAAATTCTCAGACAGAAGCATAGAAGAAGCAGCACAGCAGACAGTTTGGTCTATACGAGCATGTTTGTGCATCTGCAGGCTCTCTGGAAACAAACCAAATATCCATGAAAAGGATGTAGAAGACGGATAGAATTTGAAATCTTTGTAATTTGGCAAAGAGCATAAATGAGACTGAACAGCAAACTCTACTTTGCATTCAGAAGCAAAGATCTGGTTATCCGGATCAAAGCGGGACGCCACTTCTTTAATCCCCGGAGCGAGTGTGTGTCAGGTTTTATCCCAATCAGCCGCGAGGTTTTTCTGTAATCTTGCCAAACTGACACATCCGACGACAAATGGCCAGAATGACACAAATCCTCCTTCGCTTTAATGAAGTTATGGGATAAGAGCAGTTCAGTCAGTGGATTTTCATTGTATTAATATTTAATGCCTAAATCACATTCCCTAAGAAATAAGATAATTTTCCAACACAGTGACGGGTGAAATTCCTTTGGATTTATGTGAAAACATCAGGTTTTCACCTCAGAACAAAGCCCAATCTGGCATTCAGACCGGTCTTGGTCCATTTCAGGAGAACACAAGCGTGAGGCGTGAAACGACTGCAGGGTGAGGTGCAGTAGACGGAACGTCCCTTTACTGCCTCCCTTTCTATGCTATCTTCAGATCTGCTACCTCTTCCTTTCCTCCCTCCCTCTTCTTCCTTTGTGTGACCCTTCCTTTGTGATGGCTGACAGCCAAGTGGCACGCTGAGAGGCTGGCTGATGACATCATCCCCCTCATTATCAACAGCTGCCCGAAGCCCGTCGCTCCCAGAGGCAAGCAGCATTAAACGCTGAGTTCTTCCTTTTTCATTCAACAACTTTATCCAGTGTTGTAAAAGACAAGCTGCTCTCTGTGACTCACAGTATAAATAATGAGCTGTGCCAAAAGAGATTTATACTCTGCATGTAGAATTCATTATGCACTCTTACGCAGGTGGAGCTAGGAGTGTATTTTTCATATTATCTGAAAAAGATGGAAAGAGCTCCAGAATCTGTTTTACTGCCGGGATATGTCAGCATTAAGACACGAAGGTTTAACATGACCACAAAGAAATACACATTTATTAGGATTATAAAGGAGAAACCAGATGGCATTTTTTATTAAAAAAAGGAGCGCATTTATGCTATATTAAAAGAAAATGTCCATTATGTCCCATATCCTCCGAAAACTGAAGAATGTTGGATGTAAAGATGAAAAGAGTATTTTTACCTTAAAAATATGACCGGATATTAGAAAAAGTAAAACCGACTGACTTATGCTGAGAACTTGAAAACGAAGAGTTCTGATATCTGGTTGCTGCTCGCGGTACTAAAAGTCTGAATGTTCACGCTAAACTGGAAAGAACTCATGAAACAACAAAGTTTCTTTCATTTAAACTATTACATGATTTTGATGATTAAAAACATCTCATTCCAGCGAGTGTCTGCATTTCTTGTGCGACATGTTCAAACAGGAAGTCATGGTAGCGGAGGAGTAGTTTCGTCACCATGCATCCATCACGGTGTTTGTAAGATGTTGCTGCTTTAAGATTAAAAACGTACCTTTAAAAAAGACGAACCTGCCGTCACTCCTCTCATACGCAGCATCTATGTCTCCAGGCAGACCCCTCCAGAAGTGGCCGATGGGCATGGGGTAGTTGTCCAGAACCCGGTTGTTACGTACCCTCCAGAACCAGCGGCCCTGAGGGGACAACATTAAGTACATCGCTTAACCCCGTAATGTCTGAAAAAAATCTAAGAAATACAGTGGGAAAGTGTTTTTATTCACCCATCCACACACTTACACACTGCAAACACAGTAACACCATGAGAATATCAGGATCTTGCTCAAAAACTTCCCTCTTCATTTTTTTAAAAACACAATTCATTTTATTGATGCTTCAGCAGCAAGACAATATCATACTCCTTCGTGTCTTTTACTGACAAGTCATTTATCTTCATTTTTACTCTTTGCTCTTCTGTTTTTCTTCTTTTGTTTGTTTTCTGGCATTTGTGTATTGACAAATGTTACGTTTGATTACATAGGTGGTCTTGAAATAAAACTGATGGTAGTTTATACTTTGTCTTGTGTCGTACATACGCCACTAACAAAAAGTTAGGGGTTTTCAACTTCAGATCAAAATCACAGATCACAGAAAATGTCAAATGTTCATGCTTCACTGAATAATCATAATGAATGTAATACATTTAAACAGAGCAAAGCGGTACATCCTTCTTTTAAACTAATTTACTGACAGAGAAGCTGACACTATAAATGTCAGCGTGTCATCTGTTGGGTGGGCTCTTGGTCTGATGATGTCTAAATGTGAACAGGAAGATGAAGCGGACTGTTATGATGCAAGCTGCCATTGAACCAGAACATTTAGTGGTTGATTCATGTTTACATGGTTTTTTGTTTATCATGTTGTTGCAGAACAGCATGATCTGCAATAAACACTAAACAGCTGGTCATGCACATTCAAAGCTTAACCAAAGTTAAATAAAAATGACATGTAAAGTCTGTAGTGTGTTTCCGGTTCATTCTGACATCATAGAAGCTGATGATACAATCTGCAAAGTTACTGAAGACAAAAGGACCAGAATGACATAAAACTGCTGCTGCCTCATTGGCAGAAAAAGGCCATTCAGCTGGATTTATCTGTCACATTACTGCCGTCTCTGCCCATCACAGTCCATCAAATTTACTTTTTTTACTGTTTAAAGAACTGTGTGAATGGTAGAAAATCAACCGTGCATTTTTCACCGTTTCATTAGATGACACTTCGGATTGTGAAACCTTAAATGTGCTCTGTAAGCTGCAGACACATTTCCACTTCAGCTCATGAGCCAGCGCTCCTCCTTTCTTGTCCTGGATATTGTAACCGTAAAATGCTCAGAGCAGCTTCTCTCTGGCAAGGACGCCCTGTTTCGTCCTTCATGCAGGACACAGTGGCAGACAGGACGGCGCTGCCGGGACGGACCAGGAGCAGAGAGAAACAGGACCAAACCCAACTGGATGCTCTGACAGATCAGAGATGAATTGTCCATATTAGTCCTCATCAGACCTGATTATCCCAGCGTGGGAGTTTTAGTCCTGACAGCACCTCAGTTGTTACATCTTGCTGCTGTCAATTGTACAAAAGAAATGAAAACTTTCCTGGAGAATGAAATGAACAGACTTGACTCCACGGAGAGAAGTGTGCTGCTGATGTGCTGCTGGTTACTCCCACTCATATAAGAAAAGCATTTCTGACTTAGAAGAATATGGAAACGCTCAACTGTCTTAGCACAGTTTCTATGTAATGATGGATGTTCAAGGTGGAGGTTAAAATTTCCTTTAAACATGACATCTGTTTCAAATCCATCTCAAGCCAAGCTCAAAATCCTAATAAAAACAAACAAGTCAAAGATAACTGATAATGTTTTTGCTCCAATAATACCTGGAGGCAAAGATCATTTTTCATCTTTGTCTTGAAATATTCTGTCATCATGCAAATTTCAGCATTTTAAGGCTTTGTCCTGTTTTAAGTCAATGCTTTGAGAACTTTATAATTGAATTAATAATGCTATGAAGCACACAGAGTAGCCAACTCTTCTTTATGAATCTTAAAGAAACAGCTAAAAATGCTTTTTTGGTAAAAACCTGCATAGCTTCCAAAGGTAGAGTCGACTGCTGTGATCTGATTCTGGCTAAATTTACCACCAAACTGTAACTGATCACTCAGATGTAAACGACTGGAACCCAGTATGCTATCAGCCTGTTATCCTTCGCACTCATTCAGGCATGCTAGCTGCTGAGTGGCTAACCGCATGTGACAACTTGCACTAATCACAGTTCTCCTAAAAAAGTAAACTAGATATTTAGCAAAGTGGGGTTTTTCTTGTAATCATCATTTCTGCACTAAAGGGGTCAGAAGTTGTAAAAATAAATGTGAAAGAATTGCTAAATTAGCATAGCCTATACACGCTAGGTGCTTTGTGAGTGTGGATTAACTCCTCAGTACTTTAAACTGCATGGTTATGTTAACATGCTCGTACTGATACAGAAAAACAATGTTTTTGTTGTTGTTTATCATGTTCATTATCTTACTTTAGCAAGTTGTGATGCTAATACTAGCTGTTTCTTGACTCTACGTTTTACCGCAAAAAGACTGGCGCTGGAATACGAAACACCGAAGCAAATATAAATTTAAGCATCTGATTTCTGATGAGACAGATCATTAAATATGTGTAAAGTCTGATGTACCATGTATGTCCGCACTGGACATGACAGCAATCATAAATGTAATGTTTGGATAAAAGTAGCTGACAGGAAAATCTACTTTTCTATCCTCCAACAAAATGGAAAAATCCAAGCAGGTGTTTACTCACCATGGACCTAAAATTGAATTTTATTGCATGATTGTAAAATAAAGTTAAAAAACAAATAAATCAAATGACATAATAGTAGAAAACAAATGTAACTTTTAACCAAACCGTCTATACTTGTAACAAACAAGCGAGCATAAGAGTGAGCAGCGTTCAGTGGGATCAGGTCGACCGTCAGAAAGAAGCACAGGAATGTGCTGAATGTGTTCAATCTGGGCACAGATTAATGTGGTGCAGACAAGCTTTGGGGTTTTACATGAAATTCAGAATCACACTCTCTAGAGGCAGAGATGAGACCCTGGAGCAGTGATACCAGCATGTCCAGCACATGTCCAGACATCTGGATATCAGCTCCTCTCCCTGCTGCTCAGTGTCACAACACACCTCCGCTCACAGATAGGAGGTTTCACACACTCATCCGTCAGCATGGGGGGTGGGGGTGGAACATCGCCCTGCTTTGCACCATTTTCACAGGTTATATTTCACACTTAACCTGTGCATGTTAATCCTTTCCTGGTCTATTACCTCATGTTAATAAGACTATGACACTGTTGTGTGTCCTCATCTGCTGTTATTCACTGTGCTGTCAGAGGTTGCATTTTCAGACACCATGGCAACATTTCTGAATGCTAAACCAAAGCCTGGATGCTCTTTGTCAGCCCACAAACCTCTTCCCTGCTCTGCGGCAGCATCTGACCTGTCCCACTTAAACAGACCATGACTTATCTCTGCAGAGTATCACCAAATAAGTCCTGCACACATGAGGAGACACAGGAGACAACGGGAATCCTAATTGCTGCTGAAATTTCAGTAAACTCAGCAAAGAGAGCGATCCCACCCCTTCTGACCAGCAAACGCAACTTCTGAGACAACTGGAAACAGATAGCAGATGTATAATGAGAAATAACCACAGGAGCAGATTGCATTACGGAGAAATGACGCTGACTTCAGGACAAATAATAAAGTCCAGCTGGAAGCGAAAGCAGCCGACAGAAGAATAATCCGTTTTAAATGCTGCATTTTTTTGAGCTACAGGCTCATCTACGAGCTCACTGCAGCCTGATGCCTTTTAAATGTTTTGTATGGGTCCAGAGGCTCTTTAAGACAAACACCTGACCCCTTTTAACAGCGCTCCGTCCCATAAAAAACACCAGTCCTGTTGGTTTACAATCAACAAAGACCCTGATTGAAAACAGACCGCTTGTTGGCCACGAACACGCCCTTTGTCTCAGCCTGATCCTCGTCTTACCGATGCAGTTAGCTGGACTTCCACCGAAGTGAAAGCAGAAAGTCAAATCTGGTCTAATGTGGCAGAATCTTTACCTTAAAAACGAACATCTCGCCTCGAAGCATGGCAACCGTGTCAAAGTTGCCCTCACAGATGTTGGGCCCGTAGTGATCTGGCCTGTCGGTGGTCCTGGGCCGGTCTGGGTGACGGGGGGGCGGCTGGGGCGGCCTGGGCTCCGGGCGGCGGGGTGACACCGTCGGCAGGGCCTGGGTGGGGCTGCCATCTGGCAGACCTTCACAGAGAAGCAGAGTGGGTTAAACTGAGCTGCACACGGCTGGGATGAGGGACCGTGTGCAGAATTACAGGTGCACAAAAATCTGCTTTCTTTTATTATAATATCCAAAAACTAAACAACACAATGAGGACTAAAATATCTAAAAGTAATCAGAGTAAAATGGTGCTGAGCACAAACAGATGGCATGGTTCATTTAATAATATTTTATTATCCCTAAAACACACAAACAAATCCTTAAGAAACACTTCATCCTTTTGGAAATGTCTATTTTTTTTCATTTGTAACAATTATTTATCTTTTAGTAAATAAATTCATATTTCAGGGGAAAAACTAACAAATTTGTACATTTTCTGCTTCTCCTTGCCTTAAATCTGTTTAGAGTGATGAAAACGTGCTATGCTGATGGCTGGGAAAGGACACTTTCACTGTTTAACAGCCTTGTTCGGGTAGTTTCGCAAACACAGGAAATACGGTGAGAAAAACACAAATCTTTGTTTAAACATTAAACCTTCCAATCTCCTCTAAGCTTACTGATTAACATCCTGACTAAGTATTATTTGGTTTCACGGACACCTCTGCTCCCAACAGCAGTTTGTCACCCTAAAACCACACATCGATACCGAGTTATATCTGTAGTTTATTAAACATTTTATCACTGATCAAATAGAGTCTGATACATTTTCACTAAACCAGAGGAATAAAATAATTTGAAAGCAAAGCATTTGGAAAATGACTTCATGACTCCAGTTGTCTTCTTCCAAATTACTATCAACTTCTTTTGAGTATAAGAATAAAAAAATGTCCATTTTCATTATCCACCCGGCTGTAAACATGGACGCAGATCTAGACAGTTTACTTGTTTTAAATTAGTTAACAAAGCTGCTAATCTGGATGTTGTCCCATGACATTTCACACACAGAACTACAACAACACATGAACAACAACAAGGTTCAGACAATAAAAAGGTAAGAGTGAATGTGTGAGGGTTCCCACACAGTGAATACAGTGTATGAACAGATGGTGAATTAAAACCCAGCAACAAGCAAACCTAAAACATCCCACCATAGATCTGCTGGATGCCGCGCCGGTCGTCCTCCGGCAGCTGGAAGTTCTCCGTCTCCATCCACTGGTAGAAGGGAGCCATGATGGCCAGGGGGTTGTTGGAGTGCTCTAAGCCCAGGGCGTGTCCCAGCTCGTGGATGGCCACCAGGAAGAGGTCATTACCTGCACGGACGGGTCAGAAGAGGGGTTTATCTCTGTCCCTGTGGGGGGGGGGATATCGGGGAATGCTAAACACACATGTTTGCACTGACTGCTACAGCTGTAAGTCAGAGAGAAAGTCCCTGCAGCATGCAGCAGCAGGTTCATTGTTCTGTCCGGTTTGTGATTCAGGGGAAACTTCAGAGTGCCATAAATCACTCAGACCGGTTAATGACAGCTGGAATGAATCAGCGCTCATTCCTGTCGGGCTGTAAGAAGAATCTTCTACAGCTTCATCTCAGGGAAAAAAACAACTTATTTCTTGTTTTATTTAGAAAACTAAAACCCCCTGATTGTTCTCTGAATATTCCTTCAGGTTGCTGAGCGACACACAGCAGCCTTTTCCTCTCCTGTCAGAGCCTCTTTGTTGCCGTTCCTCCAGGGCCACGGCCTGCATGAATTCTGAACTTATAAAAAATATTTTCTCTGCCCCGTAACGGGCCGCTCCGATTGGTCCGATCGGTGCCATGACATCATGTTTCGTGTTTCGGGGCGAAGTGAAACTTGGTGATGTCACTGCTCGCATGCACAAAAGAGGGAAATGCTCTGCATGCCTGTCCTCGTGCATCTCCTCATTTCCCCTTTGAATCACACACAAGGAAGCACACCCACCCCCCAACCCCACCTCCACCCCCCCTTCTGTAATTTCAGTCACATGAATGTCCTCATGGTATGTTAAGCTGCAGCTAACACTCCACGGGGGGGGTGGAGGAGGAGAAGATAGAGTGCATGAGATAGCGGAGGATGAATGAGGAGTGAGTGAGCGCTGAGAGCAGATAAAGAGGCCTTTGTGAGGTAACCGTGACAACCATTCAGCCGGACAGGGCAGGAGTAAACTTCAAACGTCTCGGTAAGTTAGAAGTAAAGCCAGAGCATCTAGTTCTAAATTTGTCCAGCCACACAGTTTGTCGGTGACGCTGCCTCAGCTCCCTGAACCTTTGTTCTCCTGTTCCACGTCTCGCTCCGACGGGGGACTCCCGGAGTACAAAGCCCGACTGAAAAGCTGCACCATGGCAACATAAACACACTTTTCAAGTTTGCTCCGTCTTTTCCCGCTAACTTGCTGACATTAGTCTCATCTGAGCACAAAAACTGCTGCTAGGCGACGGTGTTTCATCCATGCGAGGTGTGTTTGAGGTTTGCACATAAAGGAGCGCTGATTAGTCACAATCTCAAGTTTTACACAAACAACGTTCGACTTCAAAAGAAGAGTTAATGAAACTGATGAGAAAGAAAGAGAAAACCAAATGGCTGAAAATGTCTGTTTAACTCAGATGTAGTTTGTTTAAAAGGAAAGGAAGCCAGAATTTGTCTTACTTTTTGCACTTTAAGGGGAATTCTCTTTGTTTGTATGAAATGTCGGGAAATACCTCTAAAATAACCAAATTCAGCATCTATAAAACAGACTAACCGGTGATTTAATTCAACAAGACAAATACTTTTTTCTTTTTAAAGCTCCACCACATAACTTCAGCCTTAAAACTCTTTGCTTCTGACTGGTTTTCATGGAGCAAACATCCATTATATATTAATCTGGAGCTGTTGTTCGCCAGCAGAAACCTGAAGCTGAGAAACTTTACTTCACAGCTTTATTTATTATTATTATTTTATTTTTTTGTTTTATTATTTATTGTTTCTATCCCAGATCATAACTTTACTTCTGTGTTTGTGGCTCCGCGTCTCATGCCGGCAACTGGATATCAACACAGTGACTGGATTTGAACGTGCACCATTTCTGATTTAGCAAAGCAAGCTAAGAGGACGTTATCGGAGGAAGAGAGGACAAGAAAGAAGGAAAGTGATGGACAGAGGATGCATGAGACACGGCAGATTAGCCGTCGCTGGGATTCAGAGAGAAAACCTGCCGTAGCTGAGTTATTGGGCTTTAAACGCATCTTTTGATTGGGATGGATACCAGAGGCTCATTGATCTCTGAATCTACGTACTGTTACACCTTTAGTAGCTGACAAAGCCAACAAACCAAACTTTGCAAAGCCATGGTACACTGTTGCTGCATATAAAAGTGATGTAACCATGACGACGCCACGGCAACGATGTCACAGGATGACTTCCCGTCATTAGCGGCTGGAGAGCAGTGAACACAGCGTGATGAAACGTGTCGGAGGGTTTCTGACTGAAGTCTGAGGCAGATTGTCATTTGGTCGCACTTTGCTTTAAAGCGTGGCACAACAAGGGGACCAGTCTTCTGATCTGCTGAGCGGAACACACTCCCACTTACTGTGGCATCCCTGTGATCTGTCCTGAGACATCCCACACACACACACACACACACACAGAGCTGAGCTGTCTGCATCTCTGTGCAGATAACAGGGCAGCAAAGCTCAGAGTCTGAAAAAGCTTCTCACCAGAGAAGAGCTAATGGCTGCCCGCAGAAAACGCAGATTCTTTCAATCCTGACTTCTGTGCTCGGCTCATGCCATGCGTCTCATGAATCAACGGCTTCTGGGTTCATGATGGCCAGGTTGAGCATTTAGCTCTGAGAGATAAGAAAATGTCTGAAACTCACTAAAGAAGAGTCTGACAGCCTGAACGTTTCTGTGAATGAGGGATGATGAGGCTGTCTGAGGGATGCGAACACAGAGCAGCCAGGCCAAACAACTAACTCACTCATATCTCAATCACTGGGTCCCAAACTGTGGGTCGCCTGAATAATTGTTTAAAATATGCAACTTCTCAAATAAATTTGAGATTTTTATCATGAATGTGAGAATTAAACTATTAACAAAGAGATAAATCAACACATAAATGCAAAAATCCACATGAATCTTCAATATTTATGCAGACAGAAAGTTTTCAAGCCTTATATTTAGTGGATCCTGCAGGACGAACAGTCTGATATTATTAATAATCTTCATCGTGGAAGGGAGGGTCACAAACACCAGGTTGAGTCTTCTCGGTGTTCCTGGTTTGAAAACTTTGGGAACCAGTGATCTAAACATAAACATACAAACATAAATCACACAAAACCGTGTGGCTATATTCACACAAACAGAGACGGATCACACACACACACCTCGTTCGCAGGAGAACATTAACATACATGAAACTGTGTTGAGTCGCCCCCCCTGAAAGCCTCTATATTTTTATTTTTAGGACTCTTTCCTTATTTTCCTCCTGTAAACACGATGAAGGCTGTTCACCTTGTACGTTGTGATTTCCGATGGTCCACGGCTCATCTGAGTCAAAATGCGTGTCGCCGCCCATTCCAGGTCCGGGGAAGTAGGCGTGAGCGAGGAAGCCCCCCTCCCCGTCGAACGGGGAGCTGTCGCCGTGGAAACCAGAAGCAAAGAAGATCATGATGTCGGGCTCCTTGCGGCGTCCGTATTTGATCTCCTGGTAGGGGATTTCATCGAAGGTCAGCGGGGTGACGCTCTCCCACACTTTAAAGGCTCTCCTTATGGCCTCGTACGAGTTATACTCTCCAATTTTGGGAGTGTAGTTCTGAATGCTGCGGGAACAAAGAGAGGAAGAGGAAGAAAAGATTGAAGGCCAGCGACCTGGACCAGGTTAACATGAAAACACAGGCTGTTTTTCACTTTCACTGTTTGAAGGAGACAACTTCCACAGCAGCCATCAGAAACGGCGGATGGCCTGGTTTTATCTGCTCACCTGTACGTGAGATGGCTTTTGTTCCACTTATGGCCGGTGAGCGCGTAGCGTTTCCGCCGAACGTTGGTTTTGATCTGCCCTCCAAACTTGTCCGGCACGCCGCAGCGGGGTCTCTTCATGGCACTGAAAGAGATGTGAGATGTGAGGAGGAGGCGAGCGTCTGAAGGTGAAGCACCCAGAGAGAAGCAGGGCAGCGTGATGTAACAGATACGCTGGTGTTTGGCTGAAAAGTCTGTCCGTGTGGTTTCTGGACCTCAACATACGGAGGAAAAGCTGCTTTTAAACAACAACTTGTCTTTTTATTCATTACAAGTCAGAAATGCAAAATGAACCTAAAACTGAAGAGTTTAAACTTAAAGGGACTAAATGTTAGATTTGGCTGAAAAATACCTTTACAATAGCCTTTTTATTTGACCCTTTATAACTAAAACATGGTTTGATGAGCCGACTGACACCTCAGCAGTTCAGCGCCGGTGCATCTCTTAGCCTGTATCTTATTTTCCTGACCCCACTGACCTCGGGTCGGAAGTTCCGGGCCGGTTCGCGCTGCCTATAAATACGGCAATTCCTGCCACAAAACTCATTTCATTTCACCAATGTGTTGTTCTGAATGGTTGCTCCGATCCCTCTGTGATCTCCATGCTGCTCAGAGTTGCTTTTTGTGGCATTCCGTCGTTATTTACAGCCATTAACTTGAAGCGGTAGCTTCGATGACGTCACTTCCGGG
>JAVQJG010248939.1:0-22015 GCA_036024015.1 Craterocephalus amniculus | reverse complement strand
ATATGGTGACGTCATAGAACGACGCATCGACTCGACTTCAACTTTTACTGTCAAGTAGTCGACCAGAAAAAATCACGACTTGTTAATGCTCTACGGTGTACACAACACAATAAAACACGGCCAACTCAGCATCGGTTCTAAACCGATTCATTTTACAGTCTATGGTTCTAAATCCTTTCAGATCACGTAGCTCCCTTCATTCACAATGAGGCAAAATGACTAGTGGTGGTGTGGATATTTTGCGACATAAATAAATTTAACTTGTTTTTTAACAAGTAGCATCCCCCCCTCAGATCATCACTGGGATCGGATGAGGGGATTTCCCTGACAGCGGCATCATCCAGACATAACTCATCTTCGGTTTTACGACTTCCAAAGCAGGTAAAAGAATGAAACTGTCACCAAGTCCTTAGAATAACCAGGCTGCCATGTTCGTTGTTTATGAACGCCTAAACATGGAAATCTTTCCTCTCCGATAGTCAAACTTGATGTACAATAAGCATTTCCTATACTCTCGAATAGTATACTCCATTTTAGCAAATAATTTGTTCTACTCAAGCGAATAAACATCCAGAGTCTGCGCGCTGAAACAAAGCCGAGGACACGAATGGATGCGCCCGGTGTCCATACAGTGAAAAGCTGCTCACGGAGCTGCCTGACAGAGCTAACTGCTAGCAGCTAGTGGAGGGAGGGGGCGGTTAACAGCGTGTGCCAGCAGTGATGGACAGATGATGGACTCTCCATCAAATAGTCATCTGGCTCTGATTGGTTGTTCTCTACCGTGGCGTGGTGGATTCTTGCAAATCGCTGTAGAGGCTGTAGGAGGGACTACTGCAGCCTGTTCATTACACAGATCACTAGTCTCATGTACTACTGTATGGACATAGTGTCAGTTTTATAAAATATGACAAAAAGTTACTTTTATAATAGTTACATACTGCAGCTTTAATGAAAGGTGCTTCTATGGTTACGTCTAAGAGCTTTAGCAGCTCTATTCTTATTAAGTTGTAGTTTATTTATATATTCACCAGTGGCACTCAATCAAAAGGCTGGGCAATAGTCCGGGTATATTAATATTAGTGCTCTCATTGCATAATCCATGATATTTAAAGTAAAAAAATGTGCATATCTACTGATAATAGCTATACTTCTCCCCATTTTTGCAATAATATTATGATATAATGAAAAGCACATTATAATAATATAATGTGCTTTTTCCATAATAATTTAGAGTCTGCTGTTACATCCAGCAGTTTGGTCTCATGCACTTGAATTATGGTTATGTTGTTAATTTTAATATTAATTACCGGATTCCTGTTCATTATGTAATTGGAACCAACAATCGGACAATTTGCTGTTTCTGTGTTTAGGACCAGTTTATTTGATTTAACCCAGTAATTTGGTATTTAAAATTGTTTTTAGATCTGTTTGTGTGCTTGCTGACATATATATAGTTGAATCATCAGCATACATAACAACACTTGCTTTATCTAAAACATATGGTAGATCCTTAGTAAAAATATGAAATAATAATGGACCTAGAAAGCTGCCTTGGGGTACTCCACATGCTATATTTCTGACACCTTAGATGCTACCATTAAGCACCTTTTGTGTCCTGTTTGACAGGTAACTGTAGGTCCATGTGAGCACATACAGTACAAAACCATTACAGGATCATGATCTATGATATCAAAAGCAGCAGAAAAGTCTAGGGGGCTTTTTAATTGGTGAACTCAAGCTCCCCACTGCTCTCTGTACATGTCCTAATTGTTTCCCAATAGGGATTAATATAGTATACAATAAATAAATAAATACACCGTGTTCATATCCCTTCTACCTAGATACTGATTCTGATAAATGAAATATTATAGTTTTTTTGACAATAAAAACATACTTTTAAATTGTTCTTATTTTACAATTTTATGTTTTAGCTTTTACTTTGTAGCATGACATCTGTTTTTAAAAATAAAGTGCTTTATAAATGTATGTTAAATGTTTTGGACTACAATCTATTAAAAGGCATCAGTATGTGACTTAAAGCCAGCTTAAGATCATCCATTAGGTGTTTCAGGGTGTCTATGGAGCAAAGAACATCAGCTCTGATTGCAGATGAAGCTCAGCAGACGTCAAAGTGGTATTTTACACCTGTGCTACTTAACTGGTCCTCCAGAGCCAATACCTTGCAACTTTTAGATGCATTCCTTCTCCAACACACCTGAATCCAATGGCTGGATTAGCTCATGTGCAGGCATTTAGCTCTGCAGGCCTGCTAACAAGACATTTATATGATTCAGGTGTGTTGAGAGAAGGAATACATCTAAAAATTGCAAGGTATTGGCTCTGGAGGACCAGTTATGTGCACATCTGCTTATTACCCTTTTCATGCAGTTTCCACTACAGGACACCTATCTGAGTGGGGATAGAAATTTTAAAATTTAGCCACTTTAAAGGACATAAGTGAGCAATGTAATACACTGTCTCTCAGTGTAGAATAAATGTTTATATATGTACATTGCAATAACCACATTTTCTTTTGTGATAAAAAGGAAACAAAAAAAATGATACAGCCATATTTTTATAAATCTATTTGATACGAAATTAAAATGCATATTTATTCATTTTGAATAAAATATTAAAATGGATAAATAAAGTAAAATATGATAAATGAAAAATGGCTGTATGTCTATGGAAATAAATTACTGTGGGCAAAAAAACTAAAGCACTTTCTTAATTCATGCATGAAAGAGTTGATATCTAACTAATTTTTATAAATGGAATAGTATATGAGACTGAGTTTTTTTTTATAGTAATGCAAATTATATGATATAGACTGCAGGTTTTTCCTGGTCAATTACGAAAAAAACCCGCAGGGAATAAATGGATAAATGTTTAATAGAAAAATTTTAAAATAAGTTAAACAGCGAAGAAAAAGCAACACAAAGTTTTATAAAACTATTGACAGTAAATATTTACAGCAAAGCTCTGTTCAGCACAAACAGCAATTTAGTTCACTACAAACTTTCATTGTGTCACGAGGTGAAAAGAGTAGGTGCTGCCAGAGACTGGACTGTTTCCCACTAGCTTGGTTTTTAGCATGTTTTAGTGTGTTTCTATTTGTGTTTGCATATTAATCGTCTTTACCCTCCAAGCTAGTGGGAGTTTTAATGAACTGATTGGCAGCACCTTCGGAAGGACTCCTCCCCTGCCAATCAAGAACAGCTTTTAAGTCGGTGTGCGGGCAGCAGGAGGGAGGAAGGAACCGAGGAACGATACACAGACTGCCGACAAGGGAGTTACGGTGCGGCCAGGGCCGCCTGCCTATGGATGACGGCGATAACGATGACGATGATGATATTGGTGATGGCGGTGGTGAAGATGGTGTTGACTGAAACTTTTTTTACTCCATTTTAGCTTTTTAATAAAGCCTTTATGGACTTTTAATACTGCCCTTCTGTCTCCATCCTTCCAGCAGTACCCAGTATCGTTTCAACGAACTTCCTCGGCTGGTGACAACTGTGTCCGTTTTGGTAGACGCTGGATGGAGGAGAAAAGTACTGGTCCATTTGTGGGCGGGCTGTATGTAGGTGTGTTGGTTGTGGTGTGAGGGGACGGTAGCCATGTCCAATCTGTTGGTGAGCAGCTGGATTCAGTAGTCTGTCCATTGCCTGCATCAAGAAAGCTTCAGACCGTTCTTGCGACTCCATGCGGGCCTGTTGCATTCGTAGCTGCTGCTGAACTATCTCAGTCTGCTGGGCCAACAAACTTTTTAAGAGGACTTCCTCCCTTTGTCTGACCTCTTGCATAAATTCGTGGAACTGCCTTTCTTGGTTATCCATGAAAGCAGACATAATCTCTGCCAGCTTCTTCTCCTCTTTCTGCCTCTAATGGATTCCTTTGTCCCCCTCAAAGAGCTTGCTGAAGAAGAGAACAGAAAATCAGAAATCAGTACAGAATTACAACATTGGTTTACAAAGTTGCCAAAAAACTGTTCAACCTTTCAGCCACCATGTCTCGCCATTTTGTAACGTCGACTACACCTACATATTACAATTTTTGTAATATTTCTGGAACCTTTGTTCCAGAAATATTATAAAAATTTATATTATAGTGCCATTGCTATTAAAATATTTATCCACTTACCACAAGGTAGAGGACTTTCAAATGAGACCCAGATTCTGACGCTGGTGTGGTGGACTGCGACATGGAGCTGGTTGACTCCATGACAACCAGCTGAGTTGAGGGTTTATCCCTGATGGTTTGGTCCACTAGATTGTTCCATGGATATTTATCCCTTTCCTCAGCCGAACTCCCCGACCTCCGCAATGAGTCGCAAACTTTAAGGTACTGCAAACGTATCTTTTTTAGTTTCTCACTACATTGTTCCGTGGTCCTGGCGAAGCCACACTCGTTGAGCTGAGAGCTTATTGTGGAGAATATCTCTGCGCTTTTGTGTCTTAGATAGCTGCTTTTTAATGCCTTGAGCCTAGATTTCAACTAGAAGCATAACTTCTTCCTCACTCCACAGTAGTCCCTTTGTGTTCACCATTGTTGCACTCGCATGTTTGTTTGCTTTGAAGCTAATTTTTATGGACTTACCCCTTTTACCACATAATAGACCATGTAGACACCATTTTCCTTAGAAAGAAAAAAATATCAGGTATAGCTCCTTTAAAAGATTATGTCTTGAACATTTTACAAATAGTTCTTATCAGAGCAAAAATATAAATCCTAATTGCATAATTCTGAGAAAGTCTTCTGTAGGTCTCCTAAATTGTAGCCAAAAAGAAAAGAAGCAGGAAAAGGAGTTTGTTTTCTTTGTGTATACATAAATATGACACTTCTGCCCTTGATCCATTCAGAACACTTCCCAACACTCAGATCTTAAGTTGAATTGAATAAATTAAACGTGTTTTCCATGTAAAATTCCATTTAGAATTACTATTTCCATGTAAAGGCAGGAAGAATACTTTAATTCCCAACCATATAGTTCTGAATAATAAATCCCAAATTGAAAAAAAAAATGTAACCGTGGCCATTCATCCATCCATCCATCCATTATCTACCGCTTATCCGGGGTCGGGTCGGGGAGGCAGCACCCTGAGCAGGGAAGCCCAGACTTCCCTCTCCCCAGCCACATCAGCCAGCTCATCCGGGGGGATCCCAAGGCGCTCCCAGGCCAGCCGAGAGCTATAATCCCTCCAGCGGGTCCTGGGTCTACCCCGTGGCCTCCTCCCGGTGGGGCATACCCGGAACACCTCTCGAGGGAGGCGTCCAGGGGGCATCCTGACCAGATGCCCGAGCTACCTCATCTGGTTCTTCTCGATGCGGAGGAGCAGCGGCTCTACTCTAAGCCTCTCCCAGATGACCGAGCTCCTCACCCTAGGGGGGCCGTGGCCATTCAGTGTTTAAAAACCTTTTTCTACTTAATGTTAAACTGATCTTAAGCTAGCCAGAAGGACAAAACAGAGACAAGTCGACTGAGTTTTTCAGTGTTAATTTATTAGAACATGACATGAATGGAAAGAAAACAGAATCACAAACACATCTGGCTGATGCACAAAGAGCAAAGCTCTCCATCCTCACAGGGAAGCATAAATCAGAGATGGAAATACTTCATACCTAGCAGAAAACATCTCATCACAATGGAGTTTTCATGTTCAAGTGCAATACAACATTCATCACCAAACTGGTTTTGTTCAGCAGTTGGTTCAGAGTGAGTGTGTGTCTGATTGCCACACAGCTTGGAACGAGAGCATCTTTACAGAGCGAGTGTTTTCTCCGTGTTCGAAACCGCTTTCCCTTCCCGAACTCTTGATTTCTATGACACATTTACCCTGAAGAACAATTCTTAAGTTCCTCTGAGGCATTACAAAATTCATCTGTTTTTTTTCTCCATTAATGGCTTACATTATAAAAAGGCATCAGATTTTATGAGCTGTTTTTAAAGAATTGACAATAAGAGAATTATTGTAATTCTAATTTAAGGAACTCTTCCTAAAAATAATCTCTAAGTCTCATACTAACATGCTTCTTCAGTTAAAACTAACCCAAACTTTTCGGAAAGTTATTTAAGCTATAGTTGAAGGGATTTATTTGATCATTTTCATTTTAAAAGTGGATTTTTACAGCTTTTCTGCAGTAGATAACCCTCAGAGTGGTTTCAATTTTTTAAAAATTAGGAAGGAAATCTGGAACTGGAAGCGCAAATTTGTCAACATCTAAACTATTTCATGCCACAGAATTCTGACACATTAACTCTGTCACTATTTCTTCAACCGGTTAAAAATTGTGTTGCTTGTAGCATAATAGTAGTCATAATATGAAATATTATTTGAGCAGCTGTTACATTGAATTACAGAATGTTGCCTGTCATCTGCAGTATCGTCACAGTGATGTTCTGTGACTCACTTCCAGGGATCTAATCCCAGGACAACTGGAGTGGTTATTAAAGTGGTTTTGCAGCACTTCTAAACATTTGAGGGTCGTTTTTAGAATAAAAAAAGGGTTTCTGTACTTTAAGTAAGCTTCAGCGATAGTTTTCGAAGATTGTTGAAGGACTTTCTAAAGCTCTTCTTTGAAAAAATCATACATTTCCCAAATTAATTTATACAGATTAACAGACCTTTAAGACTGATATCCACGTTCAGTAATTGGTTTTCAGTTCTTTCCAGAGGTTCCTCAAAATTGTTTTTCAGTAACAATTTTATTGAGAATAATGTGATGATCACACGTTGCTTCAGTAATGTGGAGGTCTGGAATCTCCTGCTCTAGATATGTTTTACTCCTAACACTTCTGCATCCTCCTTTGTAACACTTTCAGACAGTTGGAGAACTATTGATGAAGACTAATTTAAGAGATGACAGTAAAATGTGACTGCTGGGAAGATGGATATGGAATAATAGAGTGCTGGATCAAGACTTTTACATGGGCTGAACACTTCAGGAAGTGCAGATGCTTGTTCATTGGCACTTGGTTTTATAGAATCTCCATCCTGAAGTCCATCAGAGACTTTTCTTAATTTAGAGCACTAATCACTTTCAGAGGCCTGTTTTAGTTAATGGAAAACTTTATGGGTAAGCATATAACATCTTTTAGATTTTTGGCTAAAGTAATGCCAAGTAAAATGTCGACTTATGGGTCAAGGATAGGGACATAAGTTTAGAAACTTGCATCTCCATAGAATTAATTTATTAATTAATCTATTTGCTGATCTGATTCACACTTGTACTTGTTACAGTTTCAAATATGGAAATAAAAAACATAACTTTATTTTCTTCTTCTTGCTCCATAGATATTCAGTTGGAGTCTTACAAGTTCTGATTAAAACACAGATGATCTTTGGTTGAGAATATAGGAGCAAAGTGAACAACTGTCTGACACAAAACTCTGAAATCACTCAAACCTCCATCTAAAAATTTTCTGGTTAAAAATTGCGAAAATCTGGTCCTTTATTGGTATAGCTGTTAGGGTAGTTTCCCATCAAAAGTCCCTCGCTGATTTTCCAGACTGAGTGATCTGATAATTCTTAAGTACTTTATCCAACCCATTACGAAAAATTAACCCAACAGATGAGAAATTTGAGTTCCAAATTGTTTGCACAAATCAAAAAAGGTCATGCACAAATCTAATAATTCATCTGTGACTCATTGAAGAACCTTTTTAGAAATTGATGTCTCACTTCAGGGCAGATGTGTTGAGTCCGAGCCGTCATCTGCTGCACAGCATCCTCATGAACCCAGCAGGGATCCCCGAGCCGAACCACAGAGATGTTTTTGCATAGACGTCAGTTCAAGTCAGACTCATGCAAATGGACGAAGGACACATGGACGTTGAATCAAAGAGCAATGAAAACGGTGAGTAAAGAATGGATTAAATGCTGTGTCCACAGTTCATCAACAGGATCATCTGACTTTATAAAAATAAGTGAGCGAGTTAATATATACCACATCATCATCAGTATTATTAAAAACAGGAGAACAGAGAACATTATGCGTTAACAACTCATCAAGTTAAATATGAACATATCTATTAGTGTTTTGCTCTGCTATGTGCCGCTACTCATTCAACTCTGTTTAGTATTGCTTTCAGTTCACAAAGGTCAAGGCCTGTGTGTGCGTCTGCGAGTGTGTGTAATTGTCATTCTTGTGTGTATTTACATGTTTGTGTGTGTGTGTGTGTGTGTTAGTGAGGCCAAGCAAACATGCAGCATTAGTCTCTGACACTCTGGCAGTAAACCGTGCATCAGGCATCAGTTCAGCTGGAAAAATTCAAATAAAACAACACTGCTTCCTACTTTCACTCTTCCACAGAACGACAATGAGTAGATTAAATCGGCGCACACTGAGCGATGTTTGGCTGTCCCAGATGAGTGAATCTTTGGGGATTTCTGGAAACTAGAGTCCCGAAAGAAGACCTAACTAGAAATTTAGGATGATCATTCCGCCATAAACAACTTTTGTCTACCAACCAGCCAATAAAAAGGCAGCATGGACCAACGTATTGATCTGTAACACTAGTTCTGTCACAGATTTGCACCACAAAGAAGGAATAGTGGCTTATTTAGGTAACTAACTTACTGCAATAACCTGATCCGAAAAGGATGAAAGCTCCATTTCCTGAGCAGTCAGTTCACTTTTAATATTAAAGTCATTGGTGTTTGGAAAGTGATCTACACTGTTTGACTTCTATTTAAAAGAATCCTGGTGAAAGATCAATCAGTAAAGAGGATAATGAGCCTAAACCTTGTCCATGACTGAGTTTCTGGAACATTAAGTTACTGAAATATAAATGAGTTGCTTGCCCTTTTTCCCCCTAAATGTGCAACATGTCATACTCAGGCAAAGTTCATATTCGTTATAAACATTTTGAAAACTAGACTAATTAAAATCACTCAGCCATTAAAGGCCTTTTAAAAAATCCTTTTAGAGCCTGATGACAAAAAATTAGTTTAAACATTTGCAGTAATCCCATTACCACTTTTAAAATATTTTCAATTATTTGCTTTTTATTTGAGTAAAGAGCAACACAAATAGCCAGTGTGACTCCGACCACACTTCACACCTCCTCAGATCTTCTTCTACTACTTAATTTGGCAGATTTTTCATACAGTGCGTTTTTTCATGAAAGAAACAAAGATAATGATTTTCATGAATAAATAATTAGTCACTTGGAGCCAACATTACATAATCACTTGCATATCCAGACTGGGGTTACAGTAGTTATGTATGCCAGTGTCACAGGATTAATTAAGCTAAATCACTTAAGTTAAACCTCATTCATAGTACAGAAAATATGTATATGATTGATCTAATGGTTCAGATTGTGAAGATGATGGAGGTTCCTCACAAGGTCATAAAACAGGAGGGCAATCCAAGGATTTAATCTGATGTGGAGGGAAGTGTTTTCAGTTTTCAGTGATCACTTGGTTAAAGATTCAGAATCACTTTACTTTAGTTGGTAAGGGTCCTTCTCTGTTAGCTGACAATACATTGGGGCAATTTTCAAGATAACAGGTCAATAAAAGCAACAACATATGACTTGAGTTCATCTAATGTGAGCTTATGTTTTGTTCCCCAGGATGTCAATCATTAATCCTCCTGATGAAGATGACATAGACTGGGATCCTAATGAATCTGAGCCACGACAGAGAGAAGCTGTAGTTGTGTTTTGTTAAAACCAAACACGCATAACAATGATGCTATAAAAGTACCAAAATATGTACGTATGGGAGAAGAAACAATGCAGGATTTGTCATAAAGGGTCTAAATCCCAACTGCTTTCATTCATCCACACACCAAGTAGTTCTAGACTTTCCAGGTTTTCGGTTCCTTACTATGTAAAAGCTGGTCTGAAGCTGCAGATAGCTCCAATCATCTGGAAAATGAACTTAAGGGTTGTTCTTCAAATCAAAGATTTAATCTTTCTTAGGTAATATAGTAGAAGGATCTACATCAGGGGTTCCCAAGACAGCCCTTGAGAGCTACTATCCTGCATTTTTAGATGCATTCCTTCTCCAACACACCTGAATCAAATGAGTGTCTTGTTACCAGGGTGATTGAATTCAGCTATTCAATTCATCTAAACTGTGGAACCACTCAGACAACATGTCATATCCTCTTGGACATTAGTTATTTTGGTTTGTTTTACCTTCACTTTGTTCACAGTATGTCGGCTTGTAGTCCCATGACTGAATGGCAGCAATTCAACAGAAGTGGCCTATGTTAAGGCTGAGTAGGTTATCAATACTTCATCCAATCAATTTCCCACAGAACAGAGACAGACACAAGTTTCTTAACTCTGGATGTGTTAAGATAATCGCAAATCAAATCTTTTAAGTCTTTAATTCTTTACGCCAGTAGAGATGCTCAGTTTAATTTGTCTCTTACAGTCTTAGCCATGGCTGGAGCGTTAGCCTACTTTATTTCCCACCCTCCATGACTGGTTCCCTCCAGACCAGCATCGACTCACTCAGTTTCCTCCTTATTTCTAATGCTTTTGAATTGCAACCAAACTTGAGCTTTAACCTGAGAAGGACGAGTCCTCGGCGTCAGTCTGCTGCCGAATCTACTTTCATTTTAGTTCTGTGGATACGGAAAGTGGAGAAGCAGGTGCGACTTAAATGTGTCCCCTGTTACAGTGTGCGTGTTGGTATGGTCAAAGTCCAGTTTTGAGTTCATGAGTGAAAACTACTCTAACAAAGACAACTTCTTATTAGCATCAATGGTACAGTGATCTTTTTTCTTCTTCTCAAAAACAAATCAGATTTGTTCACACACTTAAAAAACAAACTAAAACACAGTTTTACAGCATTTACCTGCAGTCATATAGGAAATCCAGTTTTTCCCTAAAACTGCAAATACAATACTTCTTAATAAGTTAAAAAATAATTTAAACACATTTTAAATGATTATTATGAACAAAAAACAGTTAACGGAGAGACTTAAAATCTGTTTCTTAGAAAACAAAGTTTTACAAAAAAAAATACTGAAAGTAATGGAAAGAAAACGAGCAGACAGAAAGCAGGACGGACAGTCATCTACAAGGTCGACATCTTTGTATACAAAAGCTGAGTTGTTCAGCTATGTGTTAGTGACCAGGGATATAAACTCTGAGGGAATATTCTGGAACAGTTAATAAATATACGAGTATACAACAGGATTAGGAGCAGGACACAGACGGAAAGAGGGAAAGCTGAAAAGTCTCTATGGCTTTTACAGGCTGTGTGGCCCAAAGAACCTCAAATATCAGTCGCTACAAACACCCGGCAACCCTGCAGAAACAAATTGGGACAAAAAGAGAACAGGAATTAGGTGAACGCTGTGGGATCAATGAAAAAGGATGTGATGGTCCTTAATGCTCAGACCTGCAGAGATTTTTCACTTCTGCACCACAAAACATGCCGCAGAGCAGCTGGGTTACCAGAGATATTGATAGGAGAGAGTAGACAGAGAGAGGTCAGAAAGGGATGTTGAACATGAAAACAGAAAAGGAACCACATCTGTTGTCTTCAAACACTTTGACTTTAAAAGGTTGGATGGTGTTACCCCCCCCCCCAAAAAAAAAATAAATAAATAAAATAAAATTGGGATTGGGCTCCTAAGTTCACATCCATGTGTCAGGCAACAGCAAATATGGTGATGGATGACATCATAATAATCTTGATTATCAGAAAGAGACATAAAAAGAGGCAGTGCAGTACAGTCATGCTCACCATCATTGACACCACTTCATTTTGGTATATATACAATATCTTTGGAAATAAATGGAGACGCAAAAGTAATTTGCAAAGTAAATTACTTTTCATTTTACATAATTTCATATCAAAGACGAAATGGGGAAAAATTATTTGTAGGAACACCCTTGTGAACCATGTGCACACACTTTTGAAGTGATGACAGTCAAGTTTGTAGCAATCTACAAGCTTCTTGCACTTCTCAGCTGATTTTCTCCCACTCTTTGCAATTCTTCCAAGCTCTTGATTGTTTTTCAGAATGGCAGATTTCAGCTGACACATCGAATTAATGATCAGGACTCATTGCTGGACATTTTAAACACTCTGACTTTCCCTTTTCAGCCACTCTTATGGGTTTTCAGATGTGTGCTTTGGGTTTTTGTCATGCTGGAGGACCAATAAATTTGTCCTACCCAGAGTAAGAAAACCCTGCTTGAGTCCATTTCTATTATTCTCTGATTTCATTATTCCTGTAATTTGGTCAAGGCCTCCAGTAGCCAATGCAAAGGAGCCTCACAGCTTTATAGATCCTCCACCACTGTCAACCTTAAACATGGAGGAGGATGTTAATAATTAACTGTTGGTAGGGTGCTCTTTTCCTCATAAGCTTCACTGCAATGTTTGCATTGCAAAAAGATCTATTTTTGTTTCATCTGTCCACATCACATTCTCCCAGAAGGATTGCTGTTTGTCCATGTACTCTATGGAAAATGTAAGTCATTCCTCATTATGTCTTCACTCCATCAGTGTTGTCTTCCTCAGCCTTTGCCCAAAAAGTCTCATTTGGTTTAATGTGCGGCGTACAGTACTTGCTGAAACTATGACCCCAAACTGTTCCAGGCTGTTTATCCAAACCTAACTGTAACATCATCTGAAAAATAAAAAAAAACCTGAAAAATGAAACTTTCAATCATTGAATGTAACAACAGAAATGTTTCGTTATTAACATTGACTTTAACCCCTCAAGAAGCCAGGGCGCATGATGACTCAGAGGCATGGTGACAGGACCCTCACTGTCACATACAGTTCAAATCTGTCGTAATGAATATATCTTTGGGATGTTTTCTGTAGCCTACATGAGCCTACACCTTGGCCAAGACATAATTTTGTCATTTTATGAATTTGCATATTCGATAACTGAAATGAAATCAAGAAGCCTTGCTGCTACCTGACTTCCCCTGAAACTACATGAATTTTAGAGCCCTAGTTTTAATATTCCTGTAAATAATAGAAATTTCTACATAAAGATTTTGTGCAAATTGATCAGAAAGAGCACCTGTGAGTGAAATATGAAGAAACTTTTTCCTTAAATGCTAAACCTTGATTAAATGTGAAAGGTAAGTTTCATGATTTTATTTGAGTTATTAAATAAGCAAGTTTAGAAACGGTCTTGGCCGTGCAATGTTTTCAAAATACAACAAAGGTATATTTATCACTACAGATTGGAACTGAAGGAAAAATAGAAAAATTACCATTTCTGTGAGGAGTCAGAAACCTCAGCCAGGTTGCAAACTGTGCCATTAGACAGATACATTATATTTTTCTAGAATGAATAAATAATTTATAAATTGTTTATGTTGTGATCATGTTACATAAGCTGTAAGGCTGGACAGAGCCACCCTTTGCGTTGGTGTCATACATATTTCAGTACATTGTCAGAGATGTTGTGGTTTCAACACAGTGAAGTAGTACTACCAGGAATCTTGGCAGATGTGTGGAACAGTACAGCTCAAATGTGACCAGCAAATGGACAAAAAAGACAGCAAAAGAGAGATCAGAAATGAGCAGCACTGTCAAACAACAATGCCCTCTAGTGGGTGTACTGTCTAACAACACTGCCAATGTAATGGAAGTATGTCTGCAGTAATAAATGAATGACATTTGAAACAACAGAATACTTAATGTGTGAAAAAGCACCATGACTGAGCCTTAACTGCCTGCTGAACATTTATCATAACATCATGTCATAACATAGTTATGTATGGGGTCCGTTTGGTGGCATTTATAGAAAATGCATTAATCTGTGGAGATTACTAACACATGGAAATGAGATATTTGACTTGTGATCACATGTTATGCATGAGAATTTATGGCTATACGTGTAACATGGAGCATGATTTAATGGCATTTACTTTTTATCTTGTGGTGAATCATAATGATGTAACTGAGCTTACTGGTTGGCCTAACTGAACAGTCTGATTCCAAACAATAAACAGAAATGGGACACCAGAAAATCCCATGGACAGAAAACACTCAAGAGATCCTTCTGAAAAAAAGAAAATAAAAGAAAATAAAATAATAACCAGATGGTTTAGATGTTTGATTAATCCTAACAGATCCCAGGATATTATTCTGTCTGAATTAGTAAGAGGCACTTAATTCAGGTGTTGAAGGCAAAAATTATTCCAACTTTCTGCAAGTTGTTGACATATTTTCTTTTAATGTCACCAGGCTCTGTAGTGATGGTTGTTTTGAGTATTAATAATCTAAGAAAGGAAAAAGAAGCAATAAGACCTGGTGAGCCTGACTGTGAACCACTACAGCCACTTCATATTATAAACATTTTCAAATGGATACCACATGCTGCTGGCCACAAGCGAACACATGTCCTTGAACAGACTATGGTGCTTTCTGAGTGCATCTTCCTTTGAGGCCAAAAAGCTTTTAAAACTGTTCATAAATACCAGACATAAAAAATGAATGTAAAATTCTAAGAAGAAAGCAGGCAGGTCCATCTTCCATTTGGACATCTCATGTCTGATAATGCCCTGTACTACCTGCATTCAGCTCTTCAAGGTTTTCTGCTCTTTCAGGATTCTCAGAAGGGCCTCCAGTTTCGTGGTCCTTCATCAGCTAGAAGCTCTTTTGCAACTATATGCTTCTTGCCATGAAGCTTATAAATCCTATTCATATAAATGGAGCCACATTTGTAAAGAAGATGTATTGAGCAGCAGATTTGATTGTGCCCATCAAAAACATTTCTATCTTCACTGCCAAGGTAATTCCTCTATTGATTGCCATGATGAGCCTTCAGTGTCAGGCTCGTTTGCAGGGGTGCAAATTGCACATACCCAGCTCTGCTGCTTATCTCACTAATGCATTAGCTTTTCAAATATAACCCCTGAACACAGATTTATTTATTTTTTAAAAATATTTTGTTAGAAGAGTTAAATTATAAAATCAGACATATTCCAGTAATCAAACAGTAACTGATTCAAGCACAATAAAATACAAAGAGTTCCAAATTAAAGATCCCCTGTGAACACCAGCCCACCAGTTACCTTAGAAACTCCTCCTTTGTTAGTACGGCGCAAACTTCTGTCTCTCCGGCTTCTTCATCCCGTTGGTGGAGGATGAGATCTTGGCCGTGTAGGAAGCCAGAGCGGCTGCTGCCTGAGCTGAAACGGGAACCGTTGCCGCCGTGGGCACCGAGCTCTGCAACAGCGGCGCCCCGATGGCGGCTGCTGCCGCCGCTGCTGCTGCTGCTGAGGCAGGAGGGGTGGACAGTGCCAGGTAAGGGATGGATTTCACTCCCAGGAGGCTGGAAAGGGGGAGGGCGTAGGGTGCGCCCAGGATTGGAGCGTGGGGCAGTGCGGCACCCATCGCTGCCAAGGGGGAGGAGGAGGAGGACGAGGCGGAGGCAGGGGGGGCGGGCTGGGTGAAGCTCATGGTCAGGTCAACGGGAGACGGCATGGAGGAGGACTGGGCGGTGGATTTGGCGGTCTCTAAACTGGAGGGAGGGAGGGTGGAGGAGCACAGGGAGGGGACGGAGGGTGGAGGGAGGAGGGAGAGGGGTCAGGAGAGGGAGTTTTGGATGAAGAAGGGTTAGAGGGTTAAATAAAAGACATGTTAAAAGAAATCAAGAGTAAAAAGTAAAAATGAAATTGAATCCAAACAGAAAACAAACAGGATCTTTTGGAGAGTAAAAATGAAAAAATTGACAAACCAAAATCATAAGACAGGTGTGTTTTGCTGAAGGTTGCAACAGATTATTGTAGGGGAGTTCGCTGTACGGATGGGGGGTGTGCTGTATAAGTTGGGGTGATGGCTTGGGAGGGGGCTTAGGGAGGAGGAAACAAAACCATTGTAGACATATTAGCATGAAGCTGAGATGACACTGATGCAAAAAACAAGAAAAGGACGAAGTTACTCAGAAAATTCCTCCATGTCCACAGCAGCATCTCTGCTACAAGTGTGTCATCATACTGCAGTTTGAGTGGATTAAAAACAAAAAACATTAAGGGTTTACTCAATAGAAATTCATCAACTACAGCCTGAAAACCTCAATGCAATCATCACAAAACATCTGCGACATCCTAGGTTGTAAAATGATAAAAATACAACTTCCTATATAAACACAAAAATAACCAGGAGACTTTTGGCCTTGTTTGTTATCTCATATTTTTGGGTTCAGTTATAATATAATGATGTATTTGCTCCTCTTTTCCAGAAAGAAACATGTTAAAAGGCTTCAGAAACTTTGAAGCACCACTCTGGGAATGTGAATGAATATTTGAGCTTGCCATGACTTTGTTGACAGCCTTGATCATTTGGTGTAAACTTTGATCAGACTGCTAACCTCGTCTCGGGATAACGACCTTCTGTTCTACTTTAGTTTTTGATGTTGAAGTCTGTAAAGCTTCAAAACTCAAGATGTGTTTGACATTAGTCACTGAAAACTCTTCTGAATAATAGAGTTTCATGTTCAGAATATTTTGGACTGGATGAAATTTAGTGAACTGTTTTAAATAACAAATGAGAACATTGATCTCTCCACAGGGAGATCATCAATAGAGAGAAAAATCTGGTGCATTTTGACAAAAATCCTTGACATTAGTTTAACAAACGATGTCCAATCTTTCTCATTAATTGTTTGCATTTGTACCTTCTATACATGTAATTGATCTCTGGAAAATTCCTCACATTTTTGTTTTTGGTTGTTCCAATGTTTCAAATCATGATAGCAATTGAGGTTACTTTGGGGTTCTTCATGAAGTCATAAAAAGGAAAAATGAAAAGCTATCAAGAAAAGTGTCTTGTGAAGCTTTTGTTGGGATCAAAAGGATATGAGTCGAATAATGTCAAGAGACAATTGGATAAAGGTTTAGAAATCACTTAATTAAGGTTGGTTAGGGATCATCTCTGTTTACTGCATGTTGGGGCTAAATTATAGATCATGGAGTGATTACAGTCGTTGACCAAGAAAACACGGGCTTCATTTAAACTAGAGCTAATATTTTGGCTTTAGCAATCTTTTTGATGAAGATACTTAAATAAATAAATAAAATCATAGTTTTTGCACTGCTAGCAAAACATGGACAAATTTGTTCATTATTTTTGGCCTTGCCTGTCTAAACACTTTTCTTCCAATAGGGGGCCAACCTCCCAGATTGGGAACCACTGATCTGGGCTATGACGGAGTGAAAAGTCACTCAATGCTATAAATACGAATATAAAATACAAATTTACTTGGTAACAACCAAATCAGTCATGTGCCAGAGAGCAACTGAGGTAAATATTCAATTCATGTGATCTCAAAAGTCTTTCTTCTCTCTTGTCACCAACAGATAAAACAAAAATTGCCCATGAATACAGATCTGAGGTCAGCCAGTGAATGAGCAGGTCAAGATATGATGGTGATGCACGGAGCTCTGATGGACAGTCTCATCTGTCTGTGACTGATTAGAAAAATATAATGGGAAAGTATGGAAATGTTGTGATACTGCAACTCTCACCTCTCCTGACCCGACATTTCAGACTGAATGAGGTCCACGTCTGTGTGTCAACCTGCTCCCCCTGCTGTCAGCAGCAAGGCTAGTTGGAAATGGCTGAAATTGATATTTTAGCCCTGAATTTGCATATTCATGCCAATGGAAGTTTGCATTAAAGCAGCCAGGCGGTGAGAGTAAAATCTTTGTTACATCACTGATTAAATGGTGAAGAGACATAAACTTGTCCTTTCTAACAGATGCTGTGCTTGGTTCATTTCATCATGCAGTACTTCTCGTGTGACAGATGCTCCAGCTACAGAGCGGAGTGCTCTTGTGCTGTAATGATACTCAACTTAACCTGCAATGAAATCAAACTCGATGCTTCTACTGAAGTACTGTACTTAAGCAGAAATGTCAGGTGTTGCGTTTTTCACCTCAAGCCTCCACAGTCTTCACACAGTGAGTTAGTTTGTAGGGTAACACTCTTTGGTATTACAGTGGAACAGGTCATCAATGACTGCTTTTACATGCCATCAATATTCAGGTTAAGGTCAATATTGTGGTTTCTGAAACTTTTAGAATTCCCAGTTGGCAGGCGTGATCAGACGGTGTTATTACTGTATACATGATAGACACAATCAATTGGAACCCAAACCGCATCTCACAGAGAACGTCATGATTTTTTTTTTTTTACAACAGCAGTAAGTGCCTGATGAGCTGTAGAACACTGCAGTACACGTCTTTGTATAAATGCAGCTCGTTCAAGCTAATCGGTTATAGACCAAAGCTAAAGTGACTCCCAAACCTTCTTGAACAAGTGATGCAGGTTTTTATGAAATAAATGCATTTTCTATAATTCGTGTAAATATAAAGACAGTAACAACAATTAGAAACTGACTTGTTTTGGTTTTATGGTTTCCATACTCTGAAATGTCCCATAAGCTAAGGGCCAGTGCTGACATTTTCATACAGCCTGGAAATAAAATGGATCATATAAAACTACAAAGACTTAGTCACATCCCTCCACCAGGAGATCCTTCAATAGTGAAAAATCCTTTGAAAAATTCCTGAATCTTGGCTATGAGCTGGTCTAAGTGGTCTGCAAACATGATTCCTAAAATGCAGATGGAGACGGTCTAATTTTCCGACAGTGCCATGTGACCCATGGGAAGTTACAGTAACGAAACTTCAATGCGAGCATTCGTCTGGCCAAGAACTTGAGGACAACGGTTTCTCAGAAGGGACGGTTGACCCGTTCGTGATTGGTTGAAACTTAAGCCAATCACAGCACTTTTTCCTCTGACGCATGCGTAGCCAGCAGGGGCTAACTGGTAGATCAGACTCTTACTGAAGCCGGTCAAGAGCAAGGGGAAAACATTTTTCCCTCCGATTAATGTTTCCAGGGCTACTTGCTGCTAAAATGTTAAAGATAACTTTCCTTTTAATATTCTCAAAACAGAATCTACTGCTGTGTCAAACGCTCGCCGCTAATCCCTGTTTGCAATGTTGACAGTGTTGAAGTGCTGCCTGTCACATCACTGAATTGAGCACGCATCTTTGGACAAGCTCAAAATTGATTGGCTCCCCATTTTTTGGGATATTGGAAATCCACTGAATCGCTTGACCAGACTATGTTGAGCTTGTGACATATAGTGGGCTGGACCAGGCGAACAGTATCCCTTTAAACTTAGCAAACACTGTTATCCAAAGTGACTTTAAAGTGAGAACCCCCTGGTATAAATCAGGGGTTAAAGTCCTAGAATGGCTTACCTCATATTTATCTTGCACTTTCTCAGTTGTTTGAAAAAAGATTCTTCTTTACAGCCCCTGGTCCAGAGTGGAGTTCTAAATGGATCAATTTCAGGGCCAGTTCTGTTCTCATGGTACATGCTTCCTTTTGATTTTCATTTTGTGCAATTGCATATTATTTCACTCTTTTGCAGTTGACCAGCAAATCTACCTGCTCTTAAATCTTGATGCATGTACACGGACCATCTGACGCCAGAACTGGCTCCAGGTGGTAAAGGGCTGGATGGCTAATAGTCTGTGGTTATTTTCAGTCTCCTCAATTCCTCACCAGATTTTAAAATGCTCTTAGGTCCATTTTCATTCACTTCCACAAAGCATGCCTGAAATTTGGAGGTCATATTTTACTCTGAACTTAAACTTGATGAGCAGATTAATTCAGTGGTAAAAAGCTGCTTTTATCACGGCAGAAATATTGCAAAGCTAAAATCATTCCTTTCCACCAATGACCTGAAGATGGTTATAATATCCCTGATCACTTCAAGGATAGATTACTGTAATTGCCTGCGCTTAGGAATCAGTCTCTCTCTTTTATCTTGTCTGCAGCCGCTCAGATGCCACTTCTGTGTAAAATTATATTGTTTTATCCTTCAGTTTCCTTTAACTAATATAGTGTAACTATATTGTGTGCATGCTTTTAACGTTTACTGTTAGTTTGTGTCACATTAAGCATAACACTTTTGTTTGATCTCATCCAAAGATAGCCTACCTCGGAGCCTGACAAGACAGCTCTTACTACAGTATGTAGCTATAGTCACCTCATAAAATTCATACAGATTTAATTAAGAATTCCATTCAATCATGTATCTTTTTTAAAATTAGTTAGATTTTACTCGTTGGGGTGATTGTCTTAGTGCCTCCCTTCTAACTGCGAACTCTCATTCTTTACAGAATACCGTGTGTCTGGGAAAAGGTGAAAACGTCCTGCAAAGATATATCGTAGGCAGGAAATGAAACATAGACTGCATTAATTGTTGCATTTTGTTTGAAGCACCTCGAAAATGATCATGGCTGTATGATAGAATACCACTGATTTATGTGGACATGTCCACATTATTGAAGAGCGAGTGGAGAGGAATATGCAGATCAGAAGAAGACAAAGGAACTACGATTTGTATCAGTACATACCTGCTTGCTTTAAATGCTCCAGAGGACAACTCACTACATGCATACAGTACATCGTTTAGCTCAGTGATTACTGCTCTTTTTAAGAGAGCAAAGGTTGTAGTCAGGCTTCATCTTGCATTCAGCTGCTCTGGAACATCACTACTTTAAGTGACTGCTATGACATTTTTAAATACAACATCTGATCATTTATAGCTACAAATGTTAATGTTACAGTAACATCACCGTTGTTATGCAAAAGATGACTCTGGCCTCTGCTCATTGGGTGTTCTTTACCTCATTTTCATTCACTGGATCCAGCCTGTAGAGAACTCAGTACCCCAAGTTAAACAGATCTAAGATATCAGCCCATCACTGCTGTTTTAGCCTGCTTGTGGCAATAGATACACAAGTTGAACTTCACAGCGGAAGCCCAGCTATCAGAAACACAATATTAGGAAAAAAATGCACTAACTGGATGAGGCCCATTGGACAATTGGAACTACGAAGACCTCTGAATGAAGCTGGATTGAGAAACCTGGATTATCTCAGCTGCAGTTTTTATTCATATGTTTCTGTCTTGTTTTTCGATAAAGATTGTACCGTTCAGCTCTCGCCACACACCGAGCAATCTGCAGGGAAAATCTTCACATGGCGGCAGGTTTGTTGCCTCTCCTGTGGATGCTTACCATGAAGTGATTAAATACTGAGCCAGGTTGATGGCTATCGGCGTGCCGGTGATGGTGACGTGTCGGTCACTGGTGCTGTCAATCTGACTGCCGATCTTGATCTGAGCTCCTGATACCTGCCGAATCTCATTTATCTTGGTTCCCTGGCGACCGATGATTGAGCCAATCAGCTGTGGAAAAGATGAAACAGAAGATGAGGATTAGATGAAGACAAAGGCAAGATGTGCTCTGCATCATTATTGCACAGCAGCATATTTTGATTTGACATTTTTGTGCTTAGTGAGTTTATTTTGTGTTGACTTTATTTTACACACAAATAAACCCTTTTGGAAAATCTTTAAAGATTTAAACCCAGTGCCTCAATTCAGATCTAGATTTAGAGACGCACAAACAAAAACACTCTTACAGGTATTCAGGATTCATCTGACATTGTGTCATAGAGGCAACAGATCCTGAAAGGAGACCCAAATCCCCTCTCCCAAGGCAATTCCAGGCCAGAGGGCAGTTATAATCCCTACAGTGAGTCCTGCTTCTGCTCCAAGGTATTCCCAGAAAACCTGCAAAAGTTGATCAGTGTTGCAAATATTTGAATTAACTTCTTCACTTTCAGTTTAGTTTTTTATTTACAATACATATTTGTACTAGCTTCAGCTGATTTATCAATATATTCATTTTGACATATGTTTAGTGTGTAGTTTACTATGTTTTACTGATTTGATATGATTAATATATATATTCATTAGTTCATATGCTTATTGTGTTTTTCACTTACTTTTCTAACTTCAGCTCAGAACAGTGGAAAATTAGCAACACCAGACTCTTATTAAAAATGAAGATTCACAGGTTCATAGTAAGAGACAGGATGAGCTCATAGATTAGACTTTGGCCCTGAGTGCTGGAGCTCAAAGATGACCATTGTTAAAGAAAGTGTAGGGAGGGCTGTGACTCTCCGTGTGGTGTGAACGGAAGATGG
>JAVQJG010248927.1:0-16736 GCA_036024015.1 Craterocephalus amniculus | reverse complement strand
CACATGCAATGTTTGCATTAATATATTGTATATTGACATCGACTTGCGTTTACTCTCCCCACACAACTCCGGTCCAACACCCCCCCCCCCCCCCCCCAGCCCTAAAAGCTTTTATTCCTTAAGTGGTACAAAAGCCATAATTGGGACTGCTTTGAGAGGAGGTGTCAGTGTATGGGACATCGGTGATCCGGGTGAATTCTGTTAAATACAACCCACCCAACCTCGCTTATACCTCCCCCCTTCTACACATCCCCAGCAGGGTCACAAGGATCACTAGCTTTTCTCCAAATGGCCATTTTGGCTGGCAGGTGCATTATACCCTTTATTTTCAGATTGTCTGTCCGCTCCTAATGCCTGGCAGGTTGATTGCTCTGGCTGCCTCACCAGGGAAAAGGGCTGACGAGCATGGCCGGGACTAGCTGAAAGACAGTGATTACTGTTTTCCTTTAAGCCTGATTGAGGCCCTTGAAAGGAAAGATTTTAACCTTCTCCTGTTGGGTGCAGAGTATGGCTGCACATTGAAATGGCTTGTGTCATCAACCCAGTTCTGTAAACTCATCAGTGCACCCAATAACCTTCGTCCCCCAAACCTCCATCAGAGAAAAAGGAATAAATCACTTTATGGACAAAGTGACAGATGACATTATCATTTAGATTATCTCAGTAGGAAGGAAATTCCTGCATGCGACGCCGTAAATCTCACATTAACTGCGAGGCTCATACATGATAAACGCCTGTAAGAGTCAACGTGCTTCCCCTTTCCCAATGGCTCCGTTTTATCTGCTTTTTGTTGTTTGTTTTTTTTTGTTTTTTTAAACATTGAACACATACCATCTTCACATGTTCATCTTCTTTGAGGTAAAACCGGAGTGCAGTTTGCCAGCTGGTGCGGCCTGTATTTTGTTGTACATTCTCTGAGGATGAATAGGAGTTGTAGGACCTCCTGCTAGGACGGTAATTGTGCAGGCTTGCCGTTCAGGGAGAGGCTTGTCTCGGGGCAGCCAGGCGGAAAACCTCTGTGCCATCCCCATGCCACCTCTGAAGAGCACAAGACAATCCCAGCATCACCATCTGCTTTTGCACCACGCCGTCATCTGGCCCGTCCAATGGGATGGGCCCAGGCAGCTGCTCCTCACCCTCTGCCCCACGGCCTAGAAGAGGGCAACCTGCAACCAGGAGACAGAGGAAACGTCTACACTGACAGCTAAACTCACTATTGAATGGCAAGTCTCATTAACAGTGGGAAAGACAGGGGTCCCTATGACAACAAGACACCCGCTGTGCTGTGTCCCTTTAATACAAATGACAAACTTCCCTGCTTTAAAGGAGCAGGTTCTTTATGAAAGGCGACATAGCGCTGACAAACCAAACAAATGCAAGGCAGAGATACAAAATCGCTCTATTGCTGTGCCCGTAATTGCTCTGTGGGGCTTAATTGAAAAAAAGTAATGAAGGTGGGAAATGAAGCAACCACGAATTTGATTTTGGATTATGTTGTGGTTTGGTAAGACAGACAAAATGTGCGATTATCAACAAAACCTTTTACAGACGTTGATTCAGATGTGTTTGACACATGCTAGCTGAGCGTAAGTCCTGATTTTTAATAAAAAACTTTTTTTAAAATCAACAGTGGAAGAAGAAGAGGAAGAAATTGCTCCACCTCAACCAGTAGTGGAAACTGAGACTGAGAAACCAGACCAGAAGGAGGAGGAGGAAGGTACTTGAAAACTAGTGATTAATTGAGATACTCAACTGAAATTGAGCCACTTACGTTCCTCTACAAATTTTTCAGTTACATATTTAGTAGTTGTTGAAAAGAATAAATTGGTTTCCCTTTCGGTAAGCTTTTAATTTAATATCACGATGACCAGGAGCAGCATGATCTTTCCTCCATAGTTCCTCCTTTTTTTTGTGTGTTTGTGTTTCTTTGTCAAGCACCCCCCCACGAGCTGACGGAGGAGGAAAAACTCCAGATCCTGCACTCCGAGGAGTTTGCAAATTTCTTCGACCACAGCACTCGCATCATTGAACGGGCTCTGTCCGATCACGTGGACCTCTTCTTTGACTACAGTGGTCGTGATCTGGAGGAGAAAGAGGGGTAATAATAATTGGGCCAGCTATTTATTTATTTATTTTTTTTAAGTTGTCATTGTTTTTTATTTTAGAGGTTATTGATTTATGGTTCTGTGTTTTTTGTTTGTTTTTTTTCTAGTGAAATTCAGGCTGGAGCGAAGCTCTCACTGAACAGGCAGTTCACAGATGAGCGCTGGTCCAAACATAGAGTCGTCACCTGCCTGGACTGGTCTCCCCAGGTGATATTTTTTGGACTGTAATAAAGTCAGCAGTGTCACATCACTGATAATGAGTTGTTTAAACCTGTTTGTCAGGGCTTTTATTTTTGCTTAAACAGAACTAATCTAAGTATAGCTGTTTCTAATTGGCTTTTGGGAGAGCAGGATTTCACAGCCATAATGCTTTATGATTATCTTACTTGAGTTTGACAGCATTTACTTTAAGCCTAAACTCCCTCAGGAAAAGTAAGGTGTGTCCCATACAAATTGTCACTTATTCGTGGACCATAATGATTTGTTTCCTCTGGTGTCTAAGGTCATTTAATCCCTGATTCTGCAACAACTTTTGACAGTGATTGAACACCAACTCTTTGTTCACTGTATTTCTGGCTCAGAGCGACTTTACATCCTTATGATCCTAAATTATATATGAATAATAATCTCAGATTTCAGTGTTTGATGGAGCAGAGCTTAATTGTTTATTTACGTCTGGATCACATTTCTTTGTGATTTTTGGAAAGACTGGGGTTACTTTATGTTAAAGACCCTCACTGAGCTGTTGAATCTACTATCGAGTTCTTCGGATTCCCTGCAGAGTTGTAGCATTTAGTTGTAATGATGAAAAGGAATAAAAACATAATTTACCAAAAAGTTCTCCAAAGGGCAACGTGACTTAAATGAGCCATAAATCTTGAAGGAAAGGGTTGCTCATTCTTGATGGTATTCAGCAGTACCACACAAGGCAGGGAAGGATTTTCCATGTCGAGCCCGGCCTGGGGGGCACGTCTGCCTCCCCCCCGATGTTCATCCTGTCTCACTTCTTTTCTTTTTTCTTTCACCAGTATCCCGAGCTCTTGGTTGCCTCATATAACAACAACGAGGACGCTCCGCACGAGCCAGATGGAGTGGCTTTAGTGTGGAACATGAAGTACAAGAAATCTACACCAGAATACGTTTTCCACTGTCAGGTACCAAAAGCAACATCTCTTTTCTCTTAAATTCCCCGTCCCCTCTCTTCCCCACCCCCCACCATCCATGACAAGCAGAGAAGGCCACCTCCTCTCCTCCCGCACTCCGCCTGCCTTCATTCACATTGTGAGTTCACCATGTTGGCATTCACCTCCACCACATCTATCCACAAACACATGTCGGGGAGGCGCCGGAGAAGACCTGTGGCGCAGGAGCTGAACGGAATCTGAGCGCTGCAGCAGGATTAAGTGTGCAGGGTAGAGCTGGTTATCATGTGCATCTAAACAAGGGCCCTGTGTTCAGACAAGCTAGCTGGGAGACCAGTTGAGTTCCATCGCGCTGCTCAGCCTTATTATAATGCTTGGCCTGAGGCTCCGTCACCAAGACAAGTTGAGTAGAACCACATGTTGTTGCCTTCAGAGCGGATGTAGTTGTAGGCACGCTGCTCAGACGAATAAAACTGAACAGTAATGTGAATGATGTTTTCTTTGTACCTCCAGCTTGGCTCAAATGGTGATTTGCTTCACATGTGTCACAATTTTCATCAACAAAGTTCTTTAAAAGATTGCTTATTGTGATTGGTGAGAGGAAGCAGTAAAAGAAAAAATATAGATCTAAGGGGATGATTTTAGAGTCCTGCTTATTCCTGATTTAGAAGATTTCAGGTAATAAATGGATGAATAATGGATATAAAACTAATTTCATGCATGACTAACTCCCAGCCTATGGGTTGAGGTGTGGAGCTTTTGTTGATTGGACTTGTTTTCTTGGACAGCCCTGTGAGGAGTATAAAGTTGGATCAACACTTCCGGCTGTTCATGTTGTTTTCTTGTTTTTGGATTGAAGAAATGTTGCCTTCATGAAGCTCCAGAAACAGTAGGTTTAAGGAAGTCTTTCAAAATAAATACAAAACAAAAGTGAGGGGTGGTCGTATTGATAGCTATACACAGTTATGTTTTTTTTCCTAAAAATGATCAGATTTAATTTAGCTGGTGGTTTTTGCCTAAGAAATGAATAATTTGCTCTGAGTTCTTGGTAAAAATCTTTCAAAAATATGGCAGATGGAGCATTAACAAATTCTGTCTTCAAAGAGAGACAAGTTTAACAGTAGAGAAAGTTGAGATTTTTCTGGAAAATTAAGTAAATATACTAACATCTCAGGTCCATCACAGACTTGTGTTGGTGTTGCTTTCCTTTAAAGCATCTGGGCTCTGCTCTTAAGCTCAGATTATCTGGAATGTTCTCTGGAAACAGTGAAAATCATTAACAATGTCTTCACTGCTCCATATTCCCACCAGCCTCTTTAAGGTTTTATTAGTGGGGTTGCAACATACCAAACCAAACCACAAACTCAGAGTCATGTTTTCCACCTCGCTTTGCTCATTTTGCTGCCACTGGTCAGCAGGAATCACAGTTTGTTACCAAGGAAACATAGACCCACCTGAGTCATTGATTGTTACCATAAAACACCTGAGTTTACAATGAAAATGACACCCTTTGCTAAAACACTACAGACCTCTATGAACCAGTTCCCTCCCCAGGGCACAAATTATTTGAATCCTTTTTTACATTTTCTCCTTTATTTTGACAGTCAGCTGTTATGTCGGCGTCCTTTGCCAAGTTTCATCCGAACGTTGTGGTTGGGGGCACGTATTCAGGACAGATTGTGCTGTGGGACAACAGAAGCAACAAGAGGACCCCCGTGCAAAGGACTCCCCTGTCAGCAGCAGCTCACACGGTACTGTTGATGCCAACACAGCAAATTTACACCTCATTTATATTCAACATAAGAGTAAAGATTTCACCTTCACTGCCTTTGCAGCACCCGGTTTATTGTGTGAACGTGGTCGGCACACAGAACGCCCACAACCTGATTAGCATCTCCACTGATGGCAAGATATGCTCGTGGAGTCTGGACATGCTTTCTCAGCCACAGGTGACGAATCCTGTTATAAAAAGTTATAAATAACTCCAAATTTAAGCTACAAAATGACTTTGTGTCTTCCTGTCTCTTGTCACACACATTTCCTGTACTTGCATTCAGGTTTAAATGCATTTTTATTTGTTTAGTTTTTTTATTTTATACATCTTCTATGTGGCTCATTTTTCTGTTTGATGGAAAAGATTTTTGCCAGCTGTGTCATTACATCTCTGCTGCCAAAAACCTTTATGTCAAACTTGCATTTTTTTTCTTACAGTGCTAGCTGCACTGAGATTATGCATTAATAAACTGTCAAGTGATTTTTATAGGTTGTGCTTGGCAGGGCGCATGTTAACATAAAGCCCGAATTCAGAGCTTGTTACAGATGTTGCTGCGTGTTTCCTCCCCTCTGCAGGACAGCATGGAGCTGGTGTTCAAGCAGTCCAAAGCTGTAGCCGTCACCTCCATGTCTTTCCCTCTCGGAGATGTCAACAATTTTGTTGTGGGCAGCGAGGACGGCTCCGTCTACATGTCCTGTCGTCATGGAAGGTGCGTCTATTGGCGACCGCAACCCCCAGCGTGTCTCTCTAACGCCAGCAGGAAACTGAGGGGACTTGTTGGGCCCACCTAGGACTGAGTGTCAAATAAATAAAGCCCACTCACTTGCCCGTGCAACTCAAATACAGCACTTGATCTCCTGCTGTTTGAGGTTTCACTCCTGCCCAGTCATCCTGTTTTTCTTTTCCGCTTGTCAGTTGTGTTTGTAAAGGTCGTTCAATATAAACAGGGCACACATGCAGGGGAAACAAATCATTTTTTCCCCCTGTTCTTTTTTTTTTCTCCCCTCCCCTTTTCAGTATATTTCTCTGGGTGAGACAGTTTGTTTACAGTCAGTTGTCCCGGGGAGAATTAGGACTGCAGTTCATCCCACAATGTTCTCATTTGAGAGACTGGGGCTTCTCTCGTGATGTAAGGTCCTCGGCGGAGAAATGTGGCTTAAATCAGAGCTGCTGCCTGCGAGTAGCGCCTCAGCCGTACTAAATGCCCTGTAGTATACCCAGAGACCACAGAGAGGGGATAGCTGCTAGGTTTTGCACAACAGAATCACCTCTGTAATTGGGTGAATAATTTTCCACCTCATTTACGATGGTATGATACTCTCATCGCAGTTAATAATGCATAAGCATCACTCATGCTGAGTATTTACCCCTCTACATTAATTATCAGAGTCTCAGTTGGATAACTGCGCTGCAACATGTGGTTGAAGGGACACGGGCACTTTCGCCACCCTGCTGGTAATTACATGATCTAAGTAAATGATTACAGTAATGCGTCCAGCAGAGGTCCATCTCTGCCTGTTGCTGTCTTTCATGCTTAACACGACACCCAATTTTTTTTTTTTTTACAAACAGCAGTGCTGTTAACCCTTTAGATTTTTGTTCTTGCCTTTTTCTTTTCTTTTCTGGAGCGTGCAGACATACATATCCAAACACTGAGACTCAGGGTTGGTGCTTCAGATTACATTTGTTAGGCTCACTTGAATCTACCAGTGTTTTTTGGTTATTTTTGTCTCCATCTTTGTGCTCCACAGCAAGGCAGGCATCAGTGAGATGTTTGAGGGCCACCATGGTCCCATCACAGGGATCCACTGCCACACAGCTGCAGGGCCGCTGGACTTCTCCCACCTGTTTGTTACCTCTTCTTTCGACTGGACAGTCAAGCTGTGGAGCACCAAGGTACGCAATGTCAAAAACCAGAGAGAACATCTAGATTAATCCAATTAGTTGATGATAAATAAGTTGTTTCCTCTGTGTTTTTTAACTACATTATTTCTCAAAAAATATTTTTTTTTCTTCAAAACCATATTTATTGATTAGAATAATGAAACCTTTTATGGTAATTTTCATGGCCTTGTTAAATGGATTTTAAGGCAGGCATTCTGGCAGCCACACTATATTTATTTATCCAAAATACAGCGGTGGAAAAAAGGTTTCGGCCCCCCCGTGCATTTGGGAAATATCTAATCCAATCCAATCCATTTTCTCTAAGCACACTTAAACGAAGAGCATTGTACCAAAGTGCTGTACAATATAAGCAAGAGTTAAATGTGAATGCACACTAAAGAATAAAATAAAATAATACATCCATGTTCAAATTATATGTTGAAAATAGTGCATTAAGAGTCACTCTTAGGTCTTCAAATGTGATTTCTTTTGTGCAGTCACAGCACAAATACTAAACACAACCTGAAAAAATGCCATGAACATTTTTTAATGGGAAAATAATTGTGATCGTGTTCATTTGTAAGGGTGTCCGAAAACTTTTTTCCTCCACTGTAAATCATTTAAAGCTCTAACTTTAGTATGGAAATCCACAACAGCACTAAAGTCTGTTATAATCCATATTTAGACAGTGTAAGTATATAAACATGGCAGTTGTTTTTATTTTTAAGTTATTTTTGTTTTTCACACATACACTGGAGATATAGACATTTCCATGAGGGGATGTGTATGAGAACACAAATGTCTCAATTAGTCCGACTGAACCAAGTACAGTCTGCATAAATACTTCATCTGTGATTTTAAGTCAAAATATCTGACTGGGCCACTGGGAGCAAGTGGCGCTGATGACTTTAACAGTTCTGATTTGCTGCTTAGGCTTTATGCTCCTTTCCGGTCTATCATCAATATTGTGGATATGTCAGTACAAGTACATAAACTGTAGACAGCCTGAACCAACATCCTTGATTCGCTGTAAGCAAAACACTTTTGTTTACTGCAGTTTTTTCCTCATGCTTTGCTTTCTGTGCACTCCACTCGGAGGCTGCCTCGCTGTGCTTTCACACCCCTCACACAGAGAGTCTCCTGTTGTTTGGTGCAGGAAAAGGCACATCTCCAGCCCATGTATGAAAACAGCTTTATTGTCAGAGTAAAGGCACTTCTTCTGGTATTTGTATCATGGTTTTAAGAGAACATAAATGCTGGATTATTCCAAACTAATGAACTCTTTTTGATTGGTGGTAGCGATACAGTGGTGGAAAAAAGTTTTTTGACACCCTTAAAAATGTACACAATCAAATATTTTCAAATTAAAAGATTTTAATGGCTTTTTTTCAGGTTTTGTTGAGTGTTTTGCTGTGGCAGTAAAAAAGAAACTGCATTTGAAGACCTAAGAGTGACTCTTGATGCACTATTTTGAACATGTATTTTTATTGTTTTATTGCTTTTTTATTCTTTTGTATACGTTCTATCTTTTGCTTATATTGTACAGTGCTCTGGTACAATGCTCTTGCCTTGTGTTAGATTTTTTTTTCAAATGCATGTGCTGTTCGAAAACTTTTCACCACTGTAAGTCATAAAACAGGAAGATGGTGCAAATTGGAAATGTATAAAGTATGCAGCATGAAACTACTACCTGCTCTATCATCTGAGAGATATGCGGGGCTTTACCTCTGCACGCTCCACCATCTTTGATTTTAGAAATTATTTTAACATAAGGCACATTTGGCAAACAAGTGTTTTGATTTCTTGTTACAGTGAAAGATTCATACCATATTTTCTTCTCTGCAGAACAACAAGCCGCTCTACTCATTTGAAGATAACTCTGACTACGTGTATGACGTCATGTGGTCTCCAACTCACCCGGCTTTATTTGCTTGTGTGGACGGTGTCGGTCATCTCGACTTGTGGAACCTTAACAACGACACAGAGGTACAACACGCCAGCGAACAAGATTAAATGTGTGTTTGCAGAGCAAGTTTCCACTCCTGATTCCTGCTCTGTTGCTTTAGGTGCCCACTGCCAGTGTGACAGTTGAGGGTAACCCAGCCCTCAACAGGGTGAGATGGGCTCATTCTGGCAGAGAAATTGCAGTGGGAGACTCTGATGGACGAGTTCTTGTTTATGAGGTTGGAGAGGTGAGCAAACATGGCTGGCTCTGTATCAGTTACATCGTGTGTTATAATTGTACCCCCTTTATGTTCATTTACAGAGCATCTTGGGGATTTAAGTAACTACTGGGAACATTTTGATACTGTTCCTCAGCATACGACAATATAGATGGATGTTCGTGATTTGAGTCAAGCTTTTCTTGTTCCTTTCCTTCGCAGCAAATTGCAGTTCCACGGAACGACGAGTGGACCCGCTTTGTCCGCACACTGGCAGAGATCAACGAGAACAGGGATGATGCCGAGGAGCTGGCAGCTCAGCGATTGGCTGCGTGAGCTCGTCACTACTGGATGCAGCGTTGAAGGGACCAGTTGTTTGCTTGTTAACGTCAGCCCTATTTTGATAGAAGGAAAAAGATGTGATGACATGACTGGAAGAAAAAGTTTGGTTTTGTTTTTGTTTCAGAAGTACGGACATTTTTTGATTTCCACTTAGACAGTTGGAACGTCACCAGTCTTCCTTGGGTACACACAAGCGACAGGACTGTCAACCTCAGACAGTAACATTAAGCCAAATTCAGTCGTCCCGTCTTCAGCCAGATGCCTTAAAAGTTTAGTTTTATTTTGATTTGATCGTTAGTTACAGTGTCAACAAAAGCCTTAGTTTTGAGGGTTTTTTTTTAAGTCAAACAGTTGCTCCACTCCATAAATTTCATGAAAATCACTCACTGTAGATGTTCCTCATTTCTACTAAGCAATCACATGTACAATATCCAGGAATGTATCTCATGACTGTAGCTCATCATCATCTCTGCTCCTTCAGACTTGATGTAACATTCACTTGTTTGTCAAAAAGTGAAATGTTCAATCTTTTTACTGTAAAATTCTTTATACTAACCTAATTTTCACTTAATCCATGCAGCTGGAGTTGGACTATCCATTATTAAAGCCTAAGAGGAAGGATCATGTTTGCTGTAACAGCTCAGTGATTTCCACATCTGTCATGTATATTTGCTGGGATCTGAATAGAGAATGTGCTTTTCACAGTAGAAACAAACACTTTGAATGATTTATTTCAATAAAATACAATAAATACATTTAAATTATTTTCCCATGTCCCTTGTCATGATTTTAAAATAAACACTTTGAAAATATCTGTACATCCTTGTGTCTCTTAAATGTGAACGACACATGCACGCCAAAGCTAATCCACACCAGAAAAATGCCGTAAAGCCATAATGTCCCTCTGTTAAAAGTACAGTATGTGCAGTAACATTGTGCAAGCTATGCAAAGAAAATTCAGAAAAATATTTAGCCATTACCATGCAGCATTTGAAGTAAGACAGCTGAATGCACCAGCGAACCGCAGGCTGGAGGAACATGCAGCCCTCCTAGTTGCGACTCGTAACCCTTTTAAGAGGCCTGAGCTTCGGTATTGGCTGATTTGATTGTTGGCTCTGCGGAGGATTTGAACTTTGGAAGGTGCAAACCGAACTTCCTCTCCACGCCAGCAAAGGTTGCAGCAGCCAAGCGGTAACCACCCATGTGGTCTGCGGTCACAGAGGGAAGGTCCTGCACCGTGGGTTTGTGGATGGGCTCAGAACCAGCTGGACGACTGAGGAAGAAGGCAGGTTAGACATGAACACCGATATAAATCAGACATTTGTACTTATCGAGGCATACAAAACTTACTGTCCTCCAAAGTCCACATAGAACCATCTCTGCAACAGTTCATAGGTCACCAGCGTCACACCAAACTGAGGTGAAGATCTGAAGACGCGAGCTGATGGGAGGCAGCGATAAACAGTCGAACTCACTCGTCTCATTTTCATCTTGCACTTTCACTTGTGGCACAAGAAGCGTGTGTGAATTTGTGTATTACCTCCTGCGCCCTTCCAAAATGCCCTGAAACCTTCCTCCCTGAGAATCTTCCTGAAGCAGTCGATGACTCCGCTGTACGTCGTCTGGCCTGCTCGAGCCGCCACCTGGAGCCTGGTCTTGATGACATCAGCAGGGGTCACCAGCGAAGCCGCCGGTACACCTTGTTCGTCACAGAACACAAAATGAAGCGGTTTTTACTATGCACCGACGGCATCACGCTCCGATATCCCTGTCGCAGTATCACGCAGGGCTTGAAATGGCTATACCTTCAAGGTGTGATGGGAAAAAAGCACTGTATAGTCAACAATGGGGCAGAAACCAAAGAGCATTTTTCCAAACAGACAATGTGACACATCCTTTTATAAAACACAGCGAGGTGCCATGTTGAGAGCTAATATTGTCCGAGTTTTCAAAATGTTTGTCACCTGCAATAGCTCCAGCGGTGAGCAGCTGGAGAGCGCCCACTCTTCCTTCATCATCTGCCAGCTTCTCCTTGGTGTGGGCATAAACAGGGAAGTAGATGGCGGAGAAGGGGATGTCTCGCAGGAAGCAAGCTTTGGCTCCCTAACAGGAAAAAAACGAAAAAACATTTAAACCTAGAGAAGCACCACGGTCTCCCCATACAAAAAATATGTACTGTATGTCTTGAAGGCAAATTTCATTTGATTACTACTATTTCCAGAGTATCTTGGTAATAGATTCAGCATAACTTCCTTGGTGGACGTAATGCATGTGACATTTCATTGAAAAGGTCAAAAGAAAAAAAAAAAAAACACTGCACTTTCTGTGGAAATTTACCCCGATTTCGTCTTGATCGTTCTCCTCGAATATTAAAGATAGAGCAAATCCGTTAACATACTATGGATACAACATTGAATCCTGTGTAAGATGGTCCTTGTTAGAAATTTCTACCCATAATAGTAAATGCATAGTAGCATAAAAAGTAAAAGCACCCAAAATTTTCGAAAAATCGCCATAAAATTTGCAATCTGGATCAGATCCAAATCAATCTTGGTGATGTGATAGGGAACCATACCCTTAATCAGTGTCTCTAGTTTCATGAACATCGGTCAGCAATCAATCGAAATATTGAAGAACAAAATTTCAGGCTCCATTTACCACAATGTTAACGAAAATTCCAAGGTGATCCAGAACCCAGCATCTCTTCCAGATCTTCACCCAAACCTAATCAATTTTTCTCTGTATCATTTCCAAGCTATCCTGAAGGTTTCATCGAAATCCATCCATAACTTTTTGAGTTATGTTGCACACAGACAAACAGATAAACGCCGGAAAATACATAACCTCCTTGGCAGAGGTAAAAATAAACACATGCATCCTTGCAAGACAGATAAATAGGCTGGTAGGGACTGGTAGAGCTGGCTTGTCTGGAGGGATTAAATGGCTAAGGAGCTGATTTATTCGACTTGCGGGGGGGTTTACTATTGATGATGGGGCTGCAGAGCCCCAGGCAAAAGATTTGGCACTGAACCTCCAGAAATAGATCCATCACAGACACACACGGCTCGCCCATGGACCTTGGTGCGTTGGCTTCTTCTACCAAACGGAAGTCCGCTTTTTTCTTTTTAAACAAGCCACACAGTCTGCCACTGATTAAGATGTGGATTATGAACACATGACTCCAAGCTGAGAGTACGGCCACAAGGATCCTACCGCCACCACTAATTTGTTGCTTATTGTCCACATTTCCACCTAAACGCTTAACAGTTTATTGCTGCTTTAGATAAGTCAGTGAGTTTGATGTTCAAATTTCTGTTTTGGATCGGTATCATGTGCGTATGAACATAGAAGTAAAGCAGTTTTTCCATCTTTTTAGTTTGATCTACTATTTTTATAGGTTAAAAATCAATGATTAATCAGGAAAATAACTGAGTTTTAGAAATAACAGGAATCATCTCAGCGTCTTTCACTGTCCTTGTTTGACAGGAAGCAAGAGGTTGATCCAGCAGACGTCACGGTGCTGCAGAGGTGCTGACCCACCTTGTAGAGGCCGAGAAAGCCCAGGTCTCTGACAACGTTCAGGGCGCTGACCCTGGGGCCCGTGGTGATCTCTCCAGCCACCTGCAGTCGGATCTTAACAATCTCCAGAGGATTGGTAAAAATCACCTGGGATCCTCCAGCCTGCAGAAAGAAACAAAAACATTTTTTTCAAACAGCAACAAGGTTTCAGTTGTATGAAAATGAAGTTAGTCATCAGAGGGGTGAACTCTGGGTGACGATGTGTAAGCATTTCTACTTCGCAGGAATTTTCAAATTATGTCAGTAAACCTTTGCACAAAAGATACTTTATTTTCTCATTCTGCTCTGATATTGTCAGAGTGGCCTTGACAGGAGGAGGAAAAAGCAAGCATTGATAGAAGAACAACCGGGGTCACAACAGAGCAGAAGAAGTACCAGCTCATGGTTGGGAGGCTCTGACCCTGGCACCGGCCCTCTGCCCCCGTCCCCCACCCCTCAGGCACCTCCTGTGGCAGGGTGAGCGGCCCAGCCTGGCCTCGCCCCGCACACTTCCCCAATTCACCCCCCGTTCCCAGGGGAGAGCGCTGAATCACCGGGACGGCTCGGGGTCCAGGAAAGCGATGCCCTGAAGGCACGACACCCTCTGACTCAGGCACATTTATCACCCTCCCCAAATCTAATCAGGCCCCAGGATGGCTGCTGCTGACATTCAGGGCAGGGGTCTTATCTGTAAACATCCGAGCAAAGGTCTAAAAAAAGCTCCGGCACATTTAGTCATTTTCAGCGCGGAGGGGGAATATCCGCTGCTCTGAAGATTGATGCACTTGTCTCCTCTCTTTCATCTTCTTTAGTTCTCTCTTCTGCTGGAAGCAATCATTTACAGTTATCAGATCGACCTGCATTTAAACTTTCATGAAACAGCATAAAAATGTGGGACAATTAATAGAAACTCTTTTAAATCAATTAAGGGGGTCTAAAATCTGACAGAGTCAGAGAAAACATCCTGGTTGTGCATGGGGACCTGTGTGGCGACCACACCCCTGGTTGTACCCTGTTGTCAAACTCAATCACAATGAGCTAGACCCTGCTTCATCCAGGACCCTCCAGGGCCTCTTCCTCCAATTACACTCTGACAGAGGTCACAACCCCGGAGACCCAGCTCCTCCGAGTCCAACCTGCGGCTTCAGCACAGCCCACCTCTTTCATTTCTGCACACAGACGCAAACTGAAGGAATTACATTTTAATCTGACGCTGCTCACAAAACATTAAAGTCAGTAAAGAAAAACAGAAAAGTCAAACTGGACTCATGATCTGAAGGTCTTTTTAATATATGAGGCAGGCGCCTGTGAGCAGATCTAAATAATTTCTCTGTCATATGCGATTAATAACTTATTCATTACTATGAAGCCACTAGAAATGATGATAAACTGGTGGTCTTTTATTTCTTATCTGAATTCCCTTTTATTATCGGTTTTATTTATTTATCTATCCGTTTTATTTATCTGGCTGTTTTATTGTTTTGTTGATTTTATCTTGGTATGTTTTTAACCTTGATGTGAAGCATTTTGGTCATTTGGTTTGTTTTTAAAGTGCTTTATAAATAAAATGGAGTTGGAGTTGAAAAACCTTCATAGGTCACTTTGATTAATCAAATTATCTTGGTGTTAAATTATTATTACAAATCCAAAGTAAATGATTGACAACAATCCCTAAAGATGGTGAAATCTTTCACTTTCCCAAACTGTAGCTCTTTGGTTTCACTTGCGGGTGGCGGGTTACATTTTGTGCTGTTCTGGTGGTTCAAAAACCCACAAAGCAACACATTTAGTACTTAACGTAAGTACATAAGTACAAATACACATTATTTGTACTTAACTTAGGTTCCATATTTATATATTTTTCTGCAAAACACTGCTTCACAAATAACTATTCATTCTAATCATGAACATTTTATCATGCGCGGTTATAAAATACAGCAGTAAAACCCTCCCGATGCATCAGTAATAATCTATGAAATAAGCTTGATCAGTGCAATCCTGCATGATGAAACATAATCAAAGTATCTAAATAAACTATAATGTTATAATTGTAACATATCTAGCATAATAATACTGAAGTATCAAGGAGCAGGGCTGTAAGGTAGAGGGGTCACAGCGACAGGATGAGGAGCCGCATTAAACTACTTCATATAGTTTGTTTCCAGGGACGCCTTCTGAATCTGATGAATGGTGGGAGATGAAGCCTTTGTCAGTAAGAAGTCAGAAGCCAAAAGACTGAAACTGAAAACCATCTATTATTCATAGTCTATTTAGACCAAAAATGTGGAAATGTACTTGTTTACTTTCCTCCGATGGATATAATAGACTTCATGAACTATATTCCCACATTATTAGTATTAATGAGTATCATATCATACACTGTACATTCTAAATGCATGATGGCAGCTTATAATAAGGTGTCTTTATTCAATAACAACGTAGTTACACTGATCATCCATAATGCTAAACTCAGCGGGAGGTGAAGTAAATACACTTAAAAACACTCATCATCTCATTACATTGTAATGCTTGCTTGGTTCCCAGCATTGAGGTTGATGCTTCTTACTGAGCAACAAGCACAGGTTCTTTGCCCGAATTAAATAGCTGCAGCTCATTAATAAAGAAGCGTCTTCCAGTAGTGGATAAGTTATACAAGGTTTAACCACATCACTGCACAAAACGCTCTTTAATAACATATTCCCAGATTGCAATTTTTTTTTGTCCTAATAGTCAAAGTTTTTTGTTCTGTAATGTTAAACTAAATATAATATAAATGGCCTGAAAAAAAACAACCTTTATTCCATTGACATAAATTTCACGAAGTTTACAGATAGTTTTACTCAAAACATATAAAACTTAAATGTACTAATGCTATATAATAAAGAAATATTTGCTGGGTGAAATGCGAGTATCAGACTAAGACTAAGTACTGACTGATAGTCTGGGGCTTTAAAGGGGGACAAAAAAATTTAGTTCAGGACGTCGACAAGTTTTTTTACCTGTTAAAATTGAGATTTACCAAAATTTAAAAAAATATTAATTGATGCTTACATAATGTATGTTTTTTTGTCTTTTTGCATCTTGGTTTTTGGTTAATCATTGGACTGAATATAGAGGATCACTACAATGATTCTTACACATCCACCAGCGAGGATCTCTGCAGCGAGGGGGATGGTATTATCTTGAGTCGTGAACTTGTCTCTGACAAAATCATTCACCTGGAAAAACACACAACAAAAAGAGCACATCAAGGAAAAAGTCAAATGAGGCAATCCTGAAAGCATCAATGTTAACTCGTGGCTGCAGTCACATCTTGATTGCAAAGAGAACCTTCCATCTTTCACCCTCACGCGTTTCATTTTTCATTCATGGCGAATCATTCGGCGCGACTTTCCGAACACTGAGCTACACAGTGGAATGACTTGCCGTGAGTTTGATAGCTTTCTCCGGGGCCACGCCGATGAGCTGCGGGAGGAGACCTGCAAAATATTATTCATAGATGCTATTAGAATACCTGACACAGTCAGACGACAACGGGCTGGAAATGAATGCTGAATGAAGACATGCACTGACAGGTAGAACAATATAACCTGCGGGGTTCTTGTGTGGCTAAAACAAACCCATAAATATTTACAGATGGTGGCTGATACATCTGATGCACTGGGACACAAAGGTCCCATTGAGATTGAATAAAAGTCCAAAAATATGACACTGCTGCTGCATTTGGGATCAGCATTGTTGAGGCTTGAACCCAGTGTCGGTGGGGAAC
>JAVQJG010248917.1:0-20585 GCA_036024015.1 Craterocephalus amniculus | reverse complement strand
AGCTCATTGTCGACCTCTCAGTTAGCAGCCTGATGGGGGCAGGTTACACTTCAAACTGGCATCATTATTAAACTCTATCGTGATATATATCGATATCGTTCAACATAGGAAAAATATATTGTGATAATATTTTGGGCATATCGCCCAGCCCTACTTGACGCCGAAGAGGGCAGACATCTGGAAAAAAGCTACATTGTGCGCAATGCTCCTTTAACAAGCTTATTATATTATCTTAATCCATCTGTCACCAAGGATACCTGGGTCTAAGTGAAAGCAAACAATAAAAACATTCTTCAGACTGGTAAGAATCACTCATCTGCACCTAAGAAAGATTCCTCCAATAGGTAATATTAATTTCCATACTTATTGCTGTAGGCTGAGCACAAAGGACAAAACCTATTTCACACCCAGTCAGTGGACGTCAGACAGATGGAAGACAGGTTTAGGGAGAATAACAGACTAACCAGGTTATGCTCACAGCATACATTTCTGTAACAAATCATCTACATTAGCCGTTCTGGAACAAAAAACTCAAGATAACCATTTAGTCTAGGTTAACGTTGCCAGCTAAAACCCCCAGATGAGAACACCAGTGCTCACAGTGCTGTTTACACCCACAAGTAATGAGGATGCTCTCCAACCAATAAAACGTCTACTATGCTTTCAAATCACAGCATGCTGACGGCTCAGTTTACGGACAACTGGCAGAAGCAGTGCTAACAAATGGTTACAATTAGTTACACTGTATTACCTACACAGAGAAACAAAAGCCTCAAAAGGCTTAGATCTGTGGCAAGTCCAGCTAAGATGAACAGCAAAAAAACTTACAGTTTTTACTAGATGTGCAAAAACAGGGAATAAAAGAAGAAAAAAAAGATGCGACTAAACGGTCACTACAAACTGCCACGGTGCAGTTATCTAAAGAGCTTGCCATTCTGTTGATACAACCAATTTACTAACGGAGCAGTTGCTTGGTTGGGAAATGAAGACTGATTATCTGCCTCAGTGGTTGGTTCTCCCACTTATCCTTGTCACTCTGCAAGTATAAGGCCTCAACATCCGCCAGACTAAGCAGATCCTGAGAGCTGGATTTTGCTGTTGCTGCAGTTGTATGTCTGCCATGTCTCTTCTTTTAAACCAAGCAGTTATGGGTAGTGATAATTACTTCATAGGCCAGCAAACATCTCCAGGAGACATGGTTTTCTTCTTTGCGAAACACTCCCACAACAATTGTCAAAGCACACAGAATTTCACTGAAAAACAAGACCGTTTATTGGTAAGTCTTACCTGAAGAGTAAGTTTTGTTTTATCTTTTCCAGCAAGAGAAGAACTACAAAGACAAACCAGAGAAGAGAACTTTCTGAGTGGATCTTTACGGAAAACTGTTTATTCTGATACAATACCTACTGAAAGACATTTTTCCTTACATATACTCATATCTCAGAAATTCCATAGTGGACATAAATTACTGTAGAAAAACAAAGGACAAATGAACAGCTTACCTTAGCCTTTCTAAACACAGCGAGACCTGCTCATCATATCTGTAGAAGTGAGCTTTTGAGTGATCAAAGCTTGTATAAGGTAAACCTGTGGCATCAGATACATCTGGGCAGAAAAGATGAAAGGGTTAAATTCAAAAGATTTTTGCAAAATTTAATTGCACTGAAATTCTTGACCACTAGTAGTGCTGAATGATTAATTGTTTTTAGATCAAAACAGCTACTCAAAATGCTGACATTACAAATCGCAAAGCTGAGCCATTAATCTTCATGCTAAGCGGCACCTGGTTTCAAACCTAAGCCATCAGATGACAGCTTCACTCAGCTGTGAAGGCACGTCTCATTTTCAAACTTATCACGGACTAATTTTCCATAAATGACTGAAATGCTGAGACGAAAAAAATATATATAAAAAACACATGGGAAAAACAGTCCAACTTCAGAAATGTCCTGATTAAGTGAATAATGACGTTTTTACAGAGTGGAACAACTCTAAATATTCTTTAAGCTCAGATCGCAAATAACCTGTTTAAGTTAATAAAGCCTACAAATATGTGATCCTTTTGAAGCTGAAATACAGCTCAGAACTAACTACAGTGACGGTAGAATCAGCTCGTTCAGGTGCGTCTCTACGATGGACATGAATTTCTCAGCATTACAAGTACTTCCATCCAGTGTGTTTAATTTAAAAAAGCATATGGGGAAATGACACAATGTACTGGTATTACGATAAATAGGACCAAACTGTTTACTTTTTAATAAAAGGACAAAGGTTAATCCTGCTCTATAGGAAATGTAACCTTCAGGCTTCAGAATTTTGGCCACAGCTTACTGTTCCTCTCTCAACTTAACTCCTTGTATTAAACTGTAGGACAGTTTATATTTTGTCATCCCCGATGGTAATACTTCATATTGTTTTAGAAATCTAAATATTTCTCCATGAACACTGAATGAAAAACAAAAATGTAAAAGACTAAGTCGTAAACCTAATCGTAAAGTTTTGACAGAAAAATCGCAATTAGATTTTCTTTTGTCCAACATCTTAGGGCTTTACCACTCGTGGTCAAAATTCACTCAAATATTTAAAAAAACAAAATCAGACATCATGAGGAGATAGACTTACCGTCTCCTGCTGGCTGAATGACTCGCTCTAACCCCCGTGACTGATAAAACTCCTTTATTCTTTTGTCTTCACCTGAGCAGAGACAGCCACAGAATGTACAAAAACGATGAAGTCTGGAAACCCACAACCCAATCGTTTACTTTTGTAGTAATAACTCCCACTCAGCATATCATCGAGCAAGGAACATACTTTCTTGTAGTCCAGGCACCAGTTTGTAGACAATGTCTTGCATGACACGATCCAGTTTGAGGTTGAGTAAGGGCTGCGTTTCATGGATTTTGATGTTGCACATTGGACAATATTTGCTGGTTTGCAGGTATTTTACGATACAACTTTTGCAGACTGTTGGGGTGAAAAGAAATTTAAAGTTAGATATGATTTCTTCTGTCCTGCCAGACAAAATCTGTTTTTTGTGAAGAAATCAAAACATAAGATTCATAAACTTACAGGTGTGCAAACACTCTGTAATTGTTGTGGCATCTATGAAGTATCCTGCACAGAGGTAGCAGACAATGTGTTCATTCAGGTCCTTGATCTTTAACTTCACTTCCTCCTGTAAAAGATGAAGAAATAGATAATTAATAAAAAAAATTTAAAAAAGAGAAAAATCAGGCAAATTTTGAAGAATAAGATTCTTGTCGACAAGTAAACTCTGGAGTGTGTTGTGGCTTTTGTCTTCTATCACATATACAGCAGGAAAAACCTCAGCGTTCACATGACTGCACAGTTTGAAAATATATATAATTCAAGTAAATGGTTCTACAACTAGTAAATATTTCTATTTCAGACTGTGACAAAAAAAGAGAAATTAAATTTTGGTAAACAAATGTCATTTCTTGGGCTGCTTGTGGTTAGCACCCCAGCAAGAAGGTCGCTGGTTTAAGCCTCGGCTGTGAAGGGGTTTGAACACCGCCCTTTCTGTGCAGAGTACACGGTTTCTATCCGGTACTCCGGCTCTTCCCACTGTCCAAAGACATGCCTGTTAGGTTAATTGGTCACCCTATATTCCCCCTAGGAGTGAGTGTGGGTGTGAATGGGTGTTTGTCTCTCTTAGTTGGTCCTGCGATGGACTGGCGACCTGTCCAGGGTGTAACCTACCTTCCGCTGAATTGAATAAAGCAGTACAGAAAAAGAATGAATGAATGTTACATCATGTGTTATACAAATAAATCCGGTTTTATGTGTGCTCTTAACAGACCTGAGTCTGTTTAATAAATCTGCACTGAAACAATTTAAGTGAAAATCAGTACCAAGATTTTGTGGGTTTTTCAGATGTTGCATGCTGAATTAGTCTGATAATGCATCATACCCTTGCAACCACTTCACTTAATACACTCATCTCATTGATCCTCTGATCCACTATGCATCAGTGTCCTTGGTCAAGACACCAAATGAGTGTGTATGTGAATGGCAAAGACTGGTCTGTAAAACCTTTAAGGTTAGAAAGAAGGTTAGAAAGTATGGACCATTTCCCACACTTGTTCTGCACTTAAACTTGAAAGATGCTCCAAAATGTATTTAATATTTTAAAGATTAATAGTCTGCTTTATCAACAACAAAACAATCAAACGATAACAAGCACAGCAACTTAATTTGAGTACTTGCCGATACAAAGTTCTGATATGAGTACTAATCACTCTCATTACAGTTCACTGGTATGGAGTGTGGACCCGAGTGTCAGATGAAACAACTGAGAGATTAATTGAGTGATAAATCAGATGGGGTCATCCTGTGGGCATCTTCTAAACATACAAGCTGGAAAACTGTCAGAATCTTCATGAGTGAGGAGGATAAAATGGCATTTCATTGATTGTGTTTACAGCTGTGACAATGCACCAATATGCCCAAAAATCAGGTTTCAGAGATAATGCCAAAGGGCACGCCGGCATTCGCTTTGCCCTATTGGTCCGTTTATTTCCTGATAATGACCTGCATTCCACCTTATCCCTTGCATAATGCATCGGTCCAAGTTGTTTCCTTACTCGTATGGGCATGTTAACATTGTCTGAGAACAGAGATGTTGGCTTTATTCATGGAAATAAAACCAGCTACAGAATATTTATAAATGGTTTGGACTTTCAGATAAATAGGCTCCAATTTAGAAAAAGCATTTTAAATTGCAATTACTTCTTTAAACTAACTAAAGGAGCCTACCCTTCTGCATTCAGAGTCATGTTTGGACACAGGATCTCAGCCTGTATAATTCCTTAAACTTTTTCCATGCCTTTCAATTATTTTAGTACATAACAATGATACCACATTTTCTTAGATACAACTCTGATTAAATCTTTTCTAATTCAATGAAACAGCTTTTCAATAAAATTAATATCATTTTTTTTTGCATTTTTGATTCTTAAGAGAAATAAGAACAGGCATGTAAAAACATACTGTAAATCCTGGCCAGGTATTCCGAGCTCTGGTCCTCAGCGCTTTCAATTGTCTTGGACCTGAAAAGCGCTATATAAATAAACTTGCCTTGCCTTACTGTCCCTGAGACTTTTTGTGTTCCTCCGCTGCAACACATCTGACTCAATTAATGTGTCAGTAGCAGATTTATGCAGAGCTTGTCAGAGATCCAGTTCAGATGTGTTGCAGCAGGGAAACATTTAATACCTGCTGGATAGTTAGCCTTAAGGGCCAGGGTTGGGATCGCTGATTTAAGCCACAGTCCTGCAGTATACAAAAAAATTATACAAAGTATGGCAGAGACAGGTAACGTTGTTCTGAATTACATTATTCTGTACTGGGAAGTTTGATATTAATGGCTCTGATAAATAAATTCTAAAAATACCTCTAAAGTTGAGCATATCACAAGTGCCGCCGTGGCATCCAATGATTAACACGTCTCTAAAGTCCTAAAGAAAAACACACAACAGAAAAAACACGCACTATTGTCACCTTTAGACCAGACACTACTTCAGAGGTGCTGCTGGAAGACCCTGACCTCTAGTGTGAACTAATCAACATAAACTTACATACAGTATACGCAACCCAAAGAAACAATTATTCTCGTTTGATGAGTAAGCTAAGTGTGGAAGGAGACGGATATTTTTACGCAGGAGCAGGTGGAGGTTAATTACGTTTCAGCACTTTTGGGAGCAGTTGTTAGAAACAGGTTACCGAAACGGAAACACTTCTTATTTATGAAAATATAATTTTCGAATATGTTCAAAGCAGAGAGCTGGTTCGAACTAAATGCAAACCAGCGGGAGTTGGAAACGGACCGCCGTTACTTCATTATACAACAAGCCGAGTGAGAACCAGCGGAGAGTCGCCGCCGTTACCGCCCCACATCACTCTAATGACGCTTCAATCACAACTAAACTCCCGGTTTTATTGAAAAGAATGTGGACGCATGGCCAGAAATCGGAGAAATAACTGTTTGTTGAGGGTTTTATGCACGTTGCTCCGCGGAACAACACGGCTGGACCTCCTCTTCTACGCATGCTCAAGCACGTCTCTCCTCGCAGCGCTTCAGCATCGCTCTCCGTCCCTCACCATCAGCTCCGTGGAGACGACAACGATCTCCCGTTGGTACTTGCAATAAACTCTGCTCTTCATCACTTTCCCCCTTCAAACGTTTTCTTCCGGTGCAGACAGGCTCAAGTAACACAGTCACTCACCTCGTTTCTCAATGGGTCCAGTTTGTAAACGGACTGTAGCTGATTTCGTAGCCGCATCGCTATGGCCATCGGACCTTGCTCCGCCATCTTTGGGAATTATGCTAAGTTCCGGGTAAACCGGAAGTGGCATTTTCTGCAAATAAAGGCGGGTAAAACACAAAATAAGAGTGATAGAATGCATAAAAACAGAAGAGCTACTTTGCCAGTTCGCATTTTTAGTCTTCAAAATCGGTCCGATTGAATTAAGTAAAACAATTTTTCCCCATCTGTTGTACCGTGGGATACGTGGTAGATACTTTGATTGTATAGAAATGCAAGGCAGGGACAATTAAAGCAGTAAATTACCCTTTCCCATTTTTTATTACTCGATAATGAAAAATATCATGTGTAGGCCCCACATACAGATCAAAAATGGGGGGAGCACTTAAGAACATGTTAAATCTTGATGAATTAAATATTTCAGGTGGATTTTTTTTATTTATTACATGGTTGAGAACAAAATTGAACAATAGAATATCAAAATAATGGAGCCCTGAATTCAAAATCATACTCAAAATAAAAGTAGAAAGATCACATCAGAGTATGACCCGTCTTTGGAAATTCCTCAAGACAATTCATAACAAGGCCTATGTGGCCTTTATGTATGCATGCACTACAACATCTGGGCATGCTCCTGATGAGATGATAGATGTTCTCCTGACGGATCTTCTCCTAGACCTCGATTAGGGCACCCATCTACAGTCTGTTTTGCGAAAGGGCAGCAATGAGTCATAATGTCTCAGAGATGCTTGACTGAATTCAGGTCAAGTGAACGGTCAGATCAGTGACAGTCCATTGCAGCAATACCTTCGTCTTGGAGGAACTGCAGACACACTCCAGCCACATGAAACCAAGCATTGTCATGCATCAGGAGGATCCCAGATCCGTTACCACAACAGTCTGATAATGGGTCTGAGGATATCATTCCAGTACCTAATGGCAGCCAGGCCCCTCTGGCTAGCACACGGAAGTCTGGGCCCTCCAAGGATATGCCTCTCCAGACCATCACTGACTCGCTGCCAAACTGGTCATGCTGGAGGATATTGCAGGGCCAAACATTCTCCACTTTATGGTGAAGGACTTCTAGACTCACTCACGTTTGTTCACATATGTTCAGTGTGAAATGCTCACATCTGTGAAGGGCAAAGGAGAATGTGCCAATCCTGATGTTCTCAGACAAATTTCAATCCGGCTGCACTGTGTTGGCCTGTGAGCCAGGCAGCACATATAAATCTCGGGCCCTCATATTACCTTTACAAGTCTGTTTCCGACAGTTTAAGCGGAAACGTGCACATTAGTGTAGTGACCCGATGGAGGTAATTTTGTAGGGCTCTAGCAGTGCTCCCCCCTGCACAAAGGAGGAAGTCCTGCGGCTAGGTTGTCGCCCTCCTAAGGCCCCCTTCATGTCTCCTATTATCTGCCGTGTCTCCTGGTATCTCAATGCTCTCATTATTACTGCTAATAATATGATTCAAAGCATTTCCCAAAAATCTTATTATGTGCACAATTTAAATGGATTATAGCTTCACTGTGGAAAAGAAAAATGAGGCATGAAGAAAGCACATGTAAAATTTGTAGATACCCCTAAAACAAGAAAAGACAAAAATAAATACATAAGTAAAGCAATAATAAGAAAAAAGTCAAAGAGACAAAACTAAATAGAAGTGTATTGGCTATGTTTTACAATCAGAAGAGTGAAGATCAAGAAAAACTGCTCTCTATCTTGAAACCATGGCTGAACACAAAAAGAGGGTGATATTATTATTATTATTATTATTATTATTATTATACTTATTATTATTATTATTATTATTATTATTATTATTATTATTATTATTATTAATTTTTAGAACTCTTAATCTGTTCATTATGTGTATCCCTACTCGGACAATAGAGGGCGCTGCAGGCACATAATTCACTTGCTTGTTTGCTGTCTTACGGGCTGATGTTTACTTAACATCACTTTCTGAAATGCCATTCATATTCTCAAGTTTTAATGCAATTGTTGAAGAGAAGATGGGATTAAATTGAATGATTTCTTTCCTAACCGGCTGTTTTGTAAGCTCAGGTTTTGAACAGTCTTTGTTCGATTTGAAGCGAGAAAGTCCTCAGTTCTTAATTCTGTTAACACACATCTAACTGCACTATTTCTTTGTTAAATCTGATTCAGTGTTTCTTTGATAATGCATGGAGGCATAGCAGAATGACACAGATTGCATATTATGAGCTGTTTTGTAATGTAGCCTTTTAGTAATCAGTAGTGTGTTAGAAGATAAAGTTGTATATAGATATGTTGTGACTGGTCTAGACTGATATGAAGTAAAGAGTTCCAAAATATTATGATATAAAAAGTGTTTTGGAGGAAAGGATGGGAAGCACCATAATACTCAACAGCATACAGAACACGACAGGTTTTGTAACCTGAATCTTCACAGATTACTCAGACTTCGTCAAGGGCAGGCTGATCTCACCACAATTCCATTAGGTTTTGTAAGTTATGTCATATGATTTAAATATATATTAGCTGTATCTTATAAGCAATGAGGGAGCAAAAGGTTGAACCAGAATGAGCTGAAACAAGAAACTACAGCACTTTGTTCTATCACTTGAAGCAAACAGGAACAAAACAAAGAATAGATCAAATGTTTAGAACGCACTACCAAGCAAAATACAATTTCTTAATGCAAATATACAAACGTGTGTAGCACATGCACAAATCACACGGGATTTAAATTAGTTTGAAAAACTTTGTCATGAATTAAAACAACAGCTGAACTGAGTTTAATGGGCTTTACATGTCTGATCTCTCTAGCGGTAAACCTTTCATTTAGAGCAGCACTTGTGACTGAAGTGTTTGAACCCCAGACTGTTCGGGAGGGCGGGACGGGGGGAATTGAGTGAGTACTTCTCTCCCCTCGTTGAACAATGACCACCAAGGGTCTCTTGTGAAAAGAACTGAACCATCAGCTCAGTGGCCAGCAGTAGAGAACTGCGGTCGTCCTGGGCAGCTCCCAGACCTAAATATGTGTGAATATGAAGCAGAGCGTTGATATGAAAACAAACATTTGCCTACATAGTCTGTGGTTTATGCATTTGGGACATCATTTTTTAAAATCAACAGTTTATATTGTCTTTTGCTGCATTTTTTAGATTTATAGGCTTTAACAGTGGTGAGACATGTATTATAACCTAAGTTTGTATTACTCAGACATGGTTAGAAATAGTTTATTTTTCCACAAAATCACTTACAACCATTTACTTACATGGGGAATGAAAAATAATAGCTTTGAAGGGAAAACACGTTTTCAAATGGTAAAGAAACTGTATTCTTGGTTGTGGCCGACTTGCATTTGAATTAGTGTCTACCCTGTTTCAACAAGTCTTCTTATTGGTATTATATGTGGAGGTCTACTTGATCCCTCCCAGAGGGCTTCCAACCTGTGGACCACCCAAAAGCTGCCGTCCTAAACAAGTACTCGCCCCTCATTCATCCTTTTGTAATTTCCCAGTGTAATGGAATGACTGGCAAGTTTGTCTTATTCCTGCCATCACAGCCACTCTAGCAGCCTACGTGCAAAACATTTATTGAGACAGTTTAATCCGCCATGAATGCTTTGTCCATGGGTAATAATTGAGACTCATAACTGATGTTTTCTTGGAATATAAACATTTCTGAGAAATGACTACGGAAAGAATAGAAAATCTTACTATGATTTTGTCAAATGGCACTCGTTTCAGTGCCACGTCTTGCACTACAACGTTTTTATTCTTTAGATGATGATTGTCAACAAGGTCCAAAATATACTCAATCATTATAAACTGGAGGACAAAAAAGGCAGCAGTAATATATTCTCATTCTTGGCAGCTTTTTTGAGAATGAGGTACTATTGTGATCAGTTTCGCTTCGCTGAGCCTTCATAGCCAGGCCTTGTGTCCCCTGCTGTCTGCCATTTCCTCTTGCCATGTAACGTCTTATCTGCTGGGTCTACGAGGTCACTGCTTATCTGATTGACAGAGCTTTGACTCTATGCAATATCCAAATAACCGCAGGGCCTGGAGGCACAGGAGGATCACAGCATGGCAAGATCCGCCAGTCAAGAGAGTGAGAACAAGTGCGTCAGAAAAGTGCCAAAGCAACGATCAAGATGAGTCCAAGCCTTTCACTGATTGCCATGTCAATATTGTGGACAATAGACTCCCTATTTTACTGGAATGTCTGCAGGTCTGACAGTTGTATTTGAAATTATAACTTTTTTTAAACATCTGTCATCAACAAAAGGAAGCATTATGAAGAATGTAACAACCAGAAAATGAATTGTATGAATTTTAAAAGAATAGGAATCTATTTGAGGATCCAGAGTCTGAGTTAGATGTTAATTGTTCCTCTGCCAAATGATGTCACCCTATAGGAAGATACATCAAACCATAGATCAACAGAAAACACTCAGAAGTGACAGAGACCCCATTCACCTCTGTCCTGGATACCCCGAGCAAAAACTATCCTGCAATAGGAATCCACGTTCTGCCATGCCAAAAAGGAGGCCCCCAACCTTCCTCCCTCCCTCCCTCCCTCCCTCCCTCCCTCCCTCTCTCTCTCTCTCTTGCTCTCTACCCTCTCCCTCGCTGTCTTTTTCTCTCTCTCTCAGAGCAATCAGAGCATGCAAGGGTGGGCTGCAGCTTTTGTCTCCAGCAATTGGCCACCAAGTGGCAAGCTAATGACGAGAGCCCTCTTGGAATGGCTCCAGAGCAGTGCAGCTTGTGTTGCTTGATGGGCAGGCATAATGAATGATGTAGGGCAAGCCTTTAGGCCTCCCTCTGGCACAGAACCACCAATATTGGAATCTGAATTACTTCAAATGCTGCAAAACTACACAGGCATTTGCCACAATGAGAAGGCACTGCCAATATGTGCCAACAGCCATTGGAGGACTGCATAATATGCACTGGCAAACCCAATGTCACGAATAAACCAAATGTAAAAAAGAAAACTTATTATTATGCACCCAGAAGACTTTTTTTGCATTTGATTAGAAAGTAAGCGTATTCTCATTTCAGTCTGTATCTGTGAGGAAATGCCCACAGATACAGACTGAATATTTAATGTGGAAGATTTAGCTTGAAAGGTAGTCGATTGTCCCTACAGCGTTTGAAAAATAGTATGAATATGACATAGATAAACATTTGTTATTTAGACTCACTTCACCAATGTGCACAAGTAAGCTGTAAGAAGATAAATGATAACTGAGAGCATGCAGCAGATATAAAAATGTGCATGTAATACAGACCATAAGGGAAACTCATAGTAACTCCTTAAAAACTAAACAGTTACTTCTCAGATATGCATTAGCAAGTGAAGTATGATTACAACTGCTAAAAACTAACCTGTAGATTTAGCTGAGTTAAAATAGATTGCTAAATTGAAATAGATGTTTGTTCATTGTATAATTATATAATGGCATGAGAGTTTTTTTTTCAGTTTTATCTGCCCAGCTTTTAAGTTCACTCAGCACTTCCGTGATACTTTGATTGCTATCAAGTTTTCATAATCGGCTGTCGCTTCATGCTTCTGTTACACTGATGTAAACAAACTGTGCTTTCTTTCTGTTTATGTCAAGACATTTTGCAGCGGCTAATTAATGAATGCCATAATTGGAAGATGCTGAGTTAAGATTAGTTTGCCAAGAAGAACAAGTTCACCTGCCAGTGTCAGAGGAAAAGAAAGCCCCGTATTAAATCTTGTTAATGTGGCACAATAGAGCTTTGTCTGTCCTCTGTTGAAATTTCATTACTTGCGTGTGTGTGTATGTGTGTTTGTGCATGTCTGCTGCTTTGTGGAGTGTGCATGTGCGCTTAGGCCTGTGTGGCATGTGTGTTAGGCACACCCAGATGCACACACAAACTGCAGTGAACCTTGATAACTTTAAAGCACCTTGGTTATTTCAGGATTAGACTTTCCTTCTTCACCACAGGGGGCGCTTTCATTTTAAAACAGTAAAAAAAAGGAGCAAAATAAAACTACATCTAAAAATGTCGTTAATGTGATATTTTGGAAGAAACAAGACGTTTCAACGATTCAGTACGGCAGAGCAATTAAAGCCATGTACTTGCCTGATACGTTGTACATGGCATTGTAATGCTTGGCCTCTCTAAAGTATAAAATTAAAGGAAATCTCTTTCCTCTCTCCAACACACACTCACACAAACACACCTACACGTATGGTCATGGAGAGATAAGGTGATTTCTTGCTTGTATTCAAAATCCACACACTCATAATAAGCAAATTGTGTTATTTATGGATGGGGGCATGTTGCATAACCAAAAATGTCTTTTGTGAAGACTTCTGATTCTTGTGATTGTTCATCTCTCACGTGACGTGATTAAAATGTTACAGTGATAGCTGAGTCCATTCATGTAGGATTCCCAGCCGTCACTGCCCATGTTGATCTTCCTTTGAAATATAAGACCCACAAAGCTCTTAGGCACACTTGTGACTCTTGTCTTCCACTGTATCTGCTTTGCGCAGGGAGGTGCAGGCTCACTTATCACACAGCCATCTTATCTTCACGGGCATTTAAGAGAATAAGGGTAAAGGGATAACAAACTCAGCAGAGAGGAAGTATCATCTAAATCCTAAAGAAGGATGCAGGTTTGTTGAGTGCCACTATTACAAGCCCTCTAAATCAGGTTTAGACTGATATATTGGATGTGCTTGTATTATATTTACAATAAATATGATATTGAATACATTGTTTTTGTCCTTTGAGGATGTAATAAATTCATTTGGACATCACTTTATTCTCAGATCATATTTAAAATTGTGTAAATATTCACACAGATAAGTTTTATGTTTTATTCAATGTTAGTCACGGATAGTCACAGCATTGCACTGAACATACAGTATATAAAGCAGAATAAGAGGTAGATAAGCAGGTGTGAATATCAAGAACTACCATTTTAAAACTCACTTGGTGTAAAATCTTATGACCGCAAATATTAAACTACAAAACGAAAAGGATAACGTAAGAATGACTGTTTGAACAGGAAAACTACACAACATTTGTAGCTATAGTGAAGAAGGTAACTCAGATAAACTATTTCTTGCTTAATATTACTGCATGAAATGGTTAAAAGGCGCAGTGAGATTAGCTACACACATGACTCTAAAAAACATGGAGGCTTCATCTAATTGGGTTTGCCGTCACACTGCACTTTGCTTAAGTGGACTAAACCACCTGATGTCATCAATTTGAAACAAATGCTTATTTGGGATGGTATTTCCCCGAAATGACCAATGACCAGGAAGAAAAAAAGCAAGAGGGGGAAGAAAAAAGGAGCTCCAAGACATTGTATTTTCCATGGAAACAGATCAGGATTCATTTAAAGCAGACCAAGCAGTGCCAGTGTGAATATGATAAAAAAAGATTAAACGAGACATGAGCAGCAGTTGCTGTCTGGGCCGTTTACAAGAGAAAGAAAGAAATTATTCAGGAATTGTTTTCAACTTGCCATTTTGTATTATTTCAGGTCAGTGAGCAATGACCATGGTTATACACTTAAAGTGGGAAAAACCGACTCCTTCAGATCAGTCATTTAAATAAAAATTTTCTTTTAATTTTAATGTTTTTATTAAGCTTTTCTAATGTGCAACATCAAAGTGTACACTAAGTACTTGATGGAAACATTAACTCTCTTTAAAAGATTTTTTCTGAGAATATTAATTTGTGGTTTTAAGAAAAGCTGTCAGGATTTGCTGGAGAAGAAATGGTGGACAACATCAAACAAAAAGCCAAAAGGAGAAGTCAAATTAGAGATGTTGCCATCTATGTGTCTTAACAGAACCACGGCCTTCAGGGTAAGCTTGTGCATGACACGTGACTTAATGTGGATGAAAGAATTTTTGAGGGAAAAAAAAGTTAATTAAGTTCTATAAACGTTGTAGGCCTAATAATAAGGATAAATAACTGAGAACAAAATTATTTTGTATTTTTTACAAGGCCATGTTGGGTTTGCGCAGCATTCACTGGAGAACGGCAAATGTGTGTGTTTAGTTTTTGTGGGTGACACTTTCATGCTTATATATCATGTAGTCATCACTCCAACATAATCTCCAGCTTATTATTCTTTGTTCATTAAAGGAAAACCTTTGCAACATTTACCTTTTTCATTAGATACTATTTTTGCTTGTTCTTGTTCTTGTGCAACAATACTTTTACCTGTTAGTCCTGGACGAGCAGGGTGAAGGAGAACGAGAGCTCACTTGCATTTCAACAGCTAACATGTACTTTCACATGTTTATTTCTCACAAAATCCCCTAAAAGTAGCGAAACAATGCACTACATCATTGACTGTACGAATGCTGTTCACAGAAATAGAAAAACAGTTTGCTGTGACGTGCTGAAGACACTACAAACACAGTACCTATAGCAACTGCTTAACATTGTATATTATTTTGCTTGTATATTTGTAGTTGTCTCTTATCTTCCTAATTAAAAGAAAGTCAACTGTGGGTCTTTTTTCATATCCAGAGCAGCTCTGTCTCTCTGTTTCTCAGAAGCCGCTCCGGTATTTACTCTGGTTTTACCTCTGCGCAGGTCAGAATCTGCTTTAGATCTTTCGTAGTGCTCGATAAAGCTTTTCTTTTCTTCTCTTTGTTTGGGGTCTTTGATGGAGTTTGGGCTGTGCTCTATGCTGGCCACTTCTTGGTGTCCGCATACTCCATCCTCAAATGTTCAAAAGCTCTTGGGAAAATGGAAAGCTACCTGATGCACGGCGATGCGCTTTACGAAACTCCACAGGAAATCTTATTGCTCGGCCCAAACTTCTCTCTATTTTATTGGTTGTACAGGCTTATAGAGACCAGTATAGTCCAATATTTAGGTCAGGCCTCATTCCAGACATCACGGCATTGTTGGAGTATGGCGAAGAAAAGCTTTAATTTTAAACATTTCCACTTACATAGGGCCCTTTAAAAACTCAGGTAAACATCAGTATTAAAAACATCTGAAATTTGGTCTACTTTAAGGGATGGTGGCAGACATTCAGATAAATACACATCAAAGCACTATAATATGCCAAGATTCCTGAGAGAATGTGTGTGCGAGTGCAGGTGTATTTATGTGCGATAATGGCAATCCTTTGATTCCCAAAAGTGATTTCATTCAAGCTTTCTGACGAACTATTTCCTTTTTGAGCTCCTGTAAAGAACTTTGATGAGGACCAAGAAGAGAAGACCCTTATTGCCTGCACTCACTGTGTCAATAGTGGAATTGTTTTGGAGACTTTACCGTCGTCTCATCATCTTCTCTTCCAGTCATGCTGGCGGTCTTTCATCTATCTTTGCTATCTTCTTCCGTAGCATGTAACTACTGAGATCGCCAACCCGCTGGGCCACCACCTCTTGCTGCTGGAGGAAGCACTTTATCTGTAAGAGCCGTCTTGATGACGCTTAGCGTTCACTCTCACTGGCACACACAGGATGAGATCATGAGTGCTGTGTTAACACCACATTTTTACAACGCACTTTATTTAAAAAGGCTCTATGCACCATTATCATAGTCATAAAGCTGCTTGGAAGTAATTATTTTGCTTGAATGACAAGCTCTGATGAAAAAGCGGACATTTCCACCTCTATCGGGTCTCCCTATACCAGAAACAGCGCTTGCAGTTTAGCCCATTGACACTCACGTTTGTTTCGGTCTGGAAGTCTCGTGATACACGAGACTACCGCTATACGAACGGTCGTAAATCCGTTTGGACAGACATGCAAATTTCATCTGTGATTAGTTTTTCGCTTTTATACTGCTTTGATAATTACTTTTACTACATGCCTTTGAAGCCATGGTGATTCGCCGTCGCCTGTTCAAAACAAACCATAAGTTGTTCTTCGTCTGTCGCCTACTTTCACTATGGAGCTCCCACTACAGTTTTGGGGTGTGCACTGCATGGTAAAGAAACCCAGAGTTACATAGACCTGCTTTAATTTAAACTAATGAAATAGCAGACGCAAATCAGTCACAATAGATTTAGATGTTATTTGACAACATGGACCAATTAAAAGTTTAGTCAGTGGATTCATTTGACATGAGCTTTTTCTGAAGATGTTGTTGAAATTGTATAAGTTTAGTATCTACACTTGTTGAGATATTTCACTCTGGACTAAGGAATAGCCTGATTAAACTGGACAGACTTGACAACCTGTTACATCTGTGCATAAAACACAACAAACAACTTCCTCACAGAAGGAGAAAGCCAACAATCATCAGGAGCACCAATGTAAAATGAAGAAGCTGAAAGAAACCTTGTAGCCTGTCTCTACTAAAACCAGGGCAGAAACACACACAAAGGAAACTACCTGAAAGTATATATTTGTACATAAACCTACAGAGTAACACAGTGACTGTGTCAGAATGCAGAATATACAGAGTGAAGTCTTCAAAGAAGAGTGAGCACAAACCTCAGCCACCACACCACAAAGACACTCCTGCGCCTGTCCAGTAGTGTCAGGAAGCCCCAGCCAGAGAAATAGCTGTCAACTCACCAAGTGGTCACCAAGGGCAGACAGAGCGTCCCCCAAAAGATGTCTGCGTGATGTCAATGTTTTTAGTGTTTTGATGTCGAAGTCCAATTGAAACTGAGAAGCGAGTCAACATCAACATGGATGTTTCATCTGAAGAATTGCAAGAGAATTTTCATATTACCAGAACAACGTTACCTGCACTGCGAAGGTCAGGACACTGTGAGATCACCTGTCACTCATGTGAAAAAGATGCACACAGCTTTTTCATCAGAACAGAGATTTATTTTGGAAAAATGTGTGATTCTATTGGTATTGAAAAATAAAAAATTAAGTGGTATCAAAAATGGATGGATGGTTTGAGACTGACTTGTTTTGTAGCTCACAGACCTGAAGACTAACATTAAAACCATTTTAATTACAGAAATCGACATAAACTATCAAACACATACGGATGCACCAAAATTAAATTAAATTAAAAAACAAGACCAAAAGCTGAAACATCGAAATATTAAACACATTTTCCATTTAGAAAATGTCTATAAATGTCTAAAAATATAATAATCTGATGGTCACATAATACATCAAAAGAGAGCAGCCTTCCTTTATTCTCAGGCACTCTCTGGCTGGATCTCACTGGATGTATCAGACGAAGATGAATGCTCCTCATCTACTGCAGACGCCTTTTTTTTTGCTTTTGCTTCTCTGCATACATCGCGGCCATTTCTCGTGCAATTCTGATGAACTGTAGATAGATCTCAGTGAAACGTGTCCTGACTGACTGTAAAAGCCGGTTCATACTTGCGCGGAGCTGACACAGACGCACTGTGAGTTAACACCGGTGTAAAAATCGCTGTGTTGCAGTTTCTTTTCCAGATCTACGAGTAGCAGTAAGGGTCGTGTCAGCTGGTAAACTCCAGACGGCAGGTTTTTTATTTTTTGCTTACTGCTATCTGTCAGTCTTTCTCAAATATACTGAAATACACGTCAGACATGTTCCCTTTAAGACAAGCCTATGTTGACCAAGTTTTATGCTTGCTTCATCACAACGACTGTTTTGGCTGTCTTGTTTTGGTGATAAAAGTCCTCTGGACGAAAACCAAAAAGGCAATTTTAGACCATTTTCAGCCGAAAGTTTTCAGCAGATGGATATTTGGTGTATCCCTACTTACACTATAAACCCGATAAATCAATCCAGTTGGCTTTCATGTTAAATGCCAACCTTGTTATTTGTCACCAATATGTGTGAAAGCCAAACTTAAGACCATAATAACACCATTTAAAAAAGAAAAAAAAAAAAACACACACACACAAACAACAACAAAAAAAGAGCTAAAAAAAGAGTGCTATAAACATTTTTCAGGTTCTACTGAAGAAAGCAGCTGCTTAAAGTAATTATAGGTAGGCTGATCAAAGATTAAGTGGTAGTCTTTAAAGGTTGAAGTGTTGCAACTCTTGTGACCTGGTTGCTTCATTTCACCATTGTTTTACATCTATTTACTGTATAGAAAGGGATGGTGCCATCAGTTATCGACTTTTTAGTGTCATTGTTTACTTTTGCAGAGCCCTAAGTGCGGGGACCCACTTTGCGCGATATAGATTTCCCCTCTTCCCCCTGTTTACTCTGCAGTCAAAGGTGTGCTGGCTTGCTTGCCCTTGGCTTTGGGTTGGGGGTTGTCTGGCTGCGTTGTGGTCTGTGATGTAGGCTCAGGGATTAACAGGGATAGAGTTTTGGCGGCTCACAGGTTTTGCATGTTTGTTCAACGCTGAGATGTGGAAACTGACATGTCCCTGTCCATCACCTGGCAGTAGTTGCTGCACGACCGACTACATGATTTGCAAAGTAACTCGGATTTTAAGTTTAATTGTAATTTAACTGTTTTAATTGACCTGTTTTTCATTTGCTTGCATGGAAGATTTGAAAACAATCTAATCAAATCAGTGTCATTTTTCTTTGGTGCATCTGAGACAAACATATATGGACATATGGTGCTATGTTACATCTATGAAGTTAATCCACCAAAAACCACTTTATTCTCCTTATTTAGTTAAGATTTGGACAGTTTTCCATCAATACATTATAGGGTGGCTACAGGATGACCCATACCACACAATTAACAACTCAGTTGTCGCAGCTGGTCCACGCTCCTTGAACTGTAATGGGGTTTTTTTTTAGTACTCATCAGTACTTGGTAAGTACTTAGATGTTCCAAGTTTGAAAAAATGTGAAATTGGTGCTTTTGTACACCAAGCCAGTACCAATATTTCTTGCTTCTGAGAACTTCAACCCAAGCAGCTTCTTTTTCGGATAGGTGATTGATTAGGCATGCTAGTCTACTCCAATTACAATATCTGGTGTATCTGGAACTATGTTACATACTATTATCATCTCTTTATTGATCTGTAAAAGCAGAAACATAAGAAACAATCTCACAGAGATAACATTTGGCCCAACTAACTGAAAAGCAATCATATAATTACAACATCCTGGATTTAGATTGGTTCTCTGATCCTCATTGCATGTAATCTGTCTCTTTAAATTATCACACAAACATTTGATGATCTCTTAATGGTATAAAACAATTTGTTGCACTCGAAGATCAAAGATGCCAGATTTTGAAATCAGTCTCAGACGTGGAGTCAGACTGAGTCTGCATATTGTTTTCTATTCCTCTACTGTGAGGCTCGGTCACAGCTGGTGAATGTGAAAGTCTGGCAAGAACAACCTCTCCAGTGCACACATTTCCCAGCTAATGGAGAATTTGTTAGAGAGTCTTTAAGGTGGGTGGATCAAAGATATGATATGATTAAAGGAGAGCTAAAGCATGCTGTTCCATGAGAAATAAGTGGACAAGGGATCATTTTAGAGGCTTCCATTACTTGATTTTTTTTATATGGTATGCCTCATTTACCACTGGATCATGAGAAAAGAACTTTTACAACTACTATGGCATTTTCAGTGCAATATGGTGGGAATAAATGACACTCAGTGGGAATTAATTTGTCCCATTTATATATCTTTGCACTATTCTGCTTGGTGGTGATAGCTTATAACAGCTCTGAGACATTTAGTTTGACTTGTTCAGTTGATCGTCGGGATCATTTATTGCCTCTTGTGTGTATTCAAAGCACAAGAGTGATGTTATTTAAAGTTAATCCGCTGAACTTTTTATATTCAAATGAACATCTGTTGCATTCCAGCTTTTGCAAAAAGAACAGTTGTGTTCTTTTCAGAAGAAAATTAATTTTCAATAATTCTTTTAAAAAAATAAATCAATAAATTTATTTTTTATATTGTAACTTACTTTTTGCACAAGAAGTCTTTCACGCTTTGGCACTTCAATGCATTTTATACCCCAATAAAATAATTCAGAGGTTAATTGGGGAGCAACTGTTACCATGAAGTAAGAGTGTTCTGTGATGGTTTGGAGGATTACGAAGCTTATCATGGAAAAACCCTTGAGCAGTTTGAGAGAGGTTTTGATGTAGCTGCCGAAATAATGTGGTTTTATTAAATTGTTTAAACAAAAACACACATTGCAAAACAACAGTTTTGTCATTGGTTAGGGGTTAGAATTTTTGTAAAGTACATAAACAAATATTCTTTGTGTTTTTGTTATCGTACCGCTGGAGACAAGTGTAACCCAGGTTATTCGATAGTGTATGACATTTCCTATTTTGTCCGAGGGTCAGTAAACGCATCACTTGCTGCAACGTGCTCCGAACTGCTGCGTCGCAACTGTCCTCCATTCCTTCTCGATTTTTGAGCGAGAAACACATGACTATT